>MNPL01014971.1:16458-28785 GCA_002081605.1 Tropilaelaps mercedesae | reverse complement strand
ACCTACGTGTCTCCTCCAGTCGCAAGGCGCATACGAATGCACCAAGCCACCGAGCTCGACGAGTTAAATAATCTACCAGAAATCTAAGAATACTGGTCTACTAGATCCTCTTTTTAAAAAATCAAAGATGATGTCGGACACCCAGAATCATTACATACCGAATCCGGACGAGATAAAAAGTTACTCCGGTCTAGAAATGTTCACTACCTGAACTCTTTTGAATAGATATCTGCGGTGTCGGCTCACTTTAGAGTAGTACAAAGTCCACATGAGAAGTATACAACTTTTCTAACCAGCAATAGCGTCGTCACAAGATACACTGTTTCAGTAATCTTTCAATCAGTTTGTATTCCTGCGAACCACCACTGTGCTTGACCTCACTTCATTCAGTAACAGACAAGCCAAAACAAATCATTCCATTTTAGGGGCTAAGTCACTGGAAAAACGTTGTGCTTCTCAGTTCACAGATCATTGAACACCCGCTGCAGTCGGCTACTACAGCTGCGGTGAATCCGGCTGTATTGGTCGACGAAACCGCGGGAAACGATTGCGCCAAAATGAATAAACCTCTCGAGTACGCTTTTTCCGTTCCGTAACCCCTCAGTTGGCCCTCGTTTACTTCGTCGTCATTTACACGATTCGTTTTCGTTACCGTACGAACGCGCGGTCGTGATTGCATGTCGGGCGCTCTGAAAGCTATGCTAGCTTTCAGATTAATTTCGGTAAGATTTCGGTAAATTTGGCGTTTTCGCGTGGGCCAACTGCTTAATATACACGCCTATCTGTAAAGGTACGTCTGTAAAAATATTCGTAGGAATTACCACGTTTAGAATTTACTTTGCAATCGTTTTGCCCTGCGAAACATCTTTATCGCTTAAGAGTGACGACAAATGAGCTTGGATGTGAGTTGCAGATGTTGATATCATCGCAGGTTCTACATTTTCGGTTTTTTTTTGCCGGCCGCAAAATTTAAAAAATGTTCAAAGTCAAAGTTTCAGTTTCATCGAACTGATTCTCCAAAAAGCATTCATTCTGTATGGGAGGGTGAACGGGCGCGTCATCTTCAAAAATCATAATTTGCTTAAGTTACATTGCTCCGACAGGTTCGACACATTTACGTCCACGTGGCAATATCATCGCTTCAATTCGCACGTAATATCACACAAACCTGAGGTTTGAAAAACCTTAGCCGGTGTCAGGGTTTCTGTGGCTAATACAAGGATCATCACGTAATAAATAATAGTCAGTAGAAACCCGATGAATAATGATAAGATCTTTGAGATGATCCAGCTGAGGTATTTTTGACCAATAAGCAACTATGCTTAGTATTGCTTGGTCTGTTTGGTCGGTAATCAACCGTTCTATGTTATCCGTTGGCAAGGCGGTCACCCAGACTTCTTCTAGCTCATGGAAACAGACATATATGAAAGCATAGTTATGTCAACCATATCCCGGTCGTATGCAATGTGCGGCTTGCGGTTGTATAGCGGTTCGTGGAACGTACGTTATCTACCGAAGCCACGTTGCCACACATACAGCGTAAACAAGAGTGTATGTGTGCCTGTTGTTTCACGCATAGCTACATGCATGTTATGATACCTTTCGGATATTGGCCATTCTTATCAATGGCTGCAAGGCAACTGGCATTCGTTCCCTATACAAATGAAGACGTTGAGTGCAATTGAGCTGTTTGTTTTCCTTGCCACGTGCAAGTGAACGCTCGAGTTTGTTGGAGTGGACCGAATAACAGACATACAGACAGGCTGATGAAATGCCCATGTGGCTACTCGAGCTCAGTCATCGTCCCTTAGAAGAAGATGGACTATAATTATCACGATATTGACGTAACTGCGAATGCTTGAGGAATGCTGGTTTTGCGTAGTTATAAGTCGATATAAAAAAGAGCGAAAAAGTTCAGTATAGACATTTCTAATCCCCTTTTTGCAGAGAATGTAGCTTATGTTCTCATATTACATAAATAATTTTTTTACGAATACTTTTTAAATTTTATTCAAGCGATCATGAAGCCTTATACTATATATGTATGCTATATGAATGGATGAATTTTCTAAAAATTGGTTTGGTTCGTGGTTAACTCGAACCCCTTTTTACCCTCATATGGAGTGGAACATATGTATTTCATTTATAGATCTATGTGTGGGGTTCCGCTGATTAATTTTACTCTCACGCTATTCTGTAAATCAAAAAGTTGAAGAAACCTCCAAAGAAGTGCATGTAGCAGATATCGCTGACTTGTGGGTGCTCATATAACGGCAGTCTATTGTTTTTTTAAATAAAACTGCCTTGAATAATCAGATGATTCGCGTGGTTGTCTGTTATTACTAGTGTAAGGTTTTGCTGATGTTAGTACGCCGCTATTGAACTGTTAGATTGATCTCCTCCGAAATCCCGGGAACCGGAGATGTGTTGCGAAATTAAACTTAGCTCATCCACTTAGCGTTTTCTCTGAATTACCTTGCCGTAGATGCAAGCTAGCTTTGTAGCGGGCTCTGTGGTCAACTCTTAATTATCTTTCTTAGTCACCAGTTTTGCTTATTACAGCAAGGACGCCAATGATACCTTTCACAAGAAGGTACAATATCGTACAAAATATCACGGGGAAAGTCACTTCAATTATACGTGACTGGACCAGCGAAGATGATGGGAAAAAGCGCAAAATAACAGTTATATCCTGAATCCCTAACTGCGGATGGCAACATTACTAAGGACTTAGATAATTTATCATAGATTATATGTTTAAGTTTTTCGCAAATTTGAAAAAGCGTACGCGTTCATTGCACGATTTCGAGCAGCTGCCATCGCTTGGCGAACCCACTAGGGTCCGCGAGGTTTTTCAAGATTTATTCATGGTGATTTAAGCCTCCACCATGTTCAATTCTGAGTATTTCGCCCCATCTGCTACAGAGGAGATCCAATATGCTACAGAGAAATATCTGCTTAAAGTGTGTTTTCTATCACCTCAGTTTGCTTCGAAATCGATGAGTTTCTAACACCACTTAGCTAGTTATATGCTCGAGCGCCCACAAGCACCTCATCGGATCAAGCTCTGTGTAAAAGCAGATTCAGTAGTGACCATCGTAACAGCATCTGACGCTGTTTAGCGAGTTAGGCACGTAGGCCAAATTGCCTGCGTGGCATCGCTTCGGTTATTGGCTCCATGAGGCGTTTACGATTACCAGTTTGTCGGAGGTGCCGCGCAGAACCTAGAGTTATTTTCAATTTCGCTGCTATCGCCAACGCAGCCGTTTAGGCCCTGCATGCAACTCAAAAACAGGTTTACCAGGAACGTCTAGAGTGCCTTGAATCAATGACGGACCATTCAGCCTTTCGGCCGTTTCAAGCACAACTTCTATAGTCTTTCTGTTTTTCTGTAAGGTTGAGAATCAGCCAACACTTAACGTCCACAGTAGCAGTTTTTGAATTACTTCGTAAGACGGATCCCATATAAATGAAAATGTGCACCGAGGGTATCGAACCCCTGCACGTACGTGTCGCCTCCGGTCGCGAGCCGTAAACGATTCACAGCGGTTGTTATTTGATGGAAACAGAAAACGTATCTGTATTTTATAGTGTTTTGTATGAGAGCTTAGTCATCCTTGTCTGTAACATTTACGCATTGAAAGTTCCTGAAAGTACGCTCTATGTAGCTTTCTTCGCTTATGACCAGCGACAGAGCGCAGTCTATCCATCCTAATCGTTGATTGCTAACTTCTTCTTAGAAATTTTCACTCGTTTTTTTGACGTATTTAACTCTAGCTCTAAAGCGCTTTGGAAGCTAAAGCTCCCTTATTCTCCAAATTCCAGACATAGTTTGACTGTGTGTCCCATGGGCTAGGTTACATTACAAAACAGCCAGCCACCTGAATCCTCTGGTTGAGTTTTCCGCTGTCTGCACCTCCGTGTTTAGCCTTCCCGACCTATATTTACTTTTTAGGTATTTCTTTTAGCGCTGACCATCAGCCAACACTTAGCGTCCACGGTAGCTCTTTTTGTATTACTTGGTGAGACGGGCTTCATATAAATGTAAATGTGCACCGGCGAGGATCGAACTCGTGCACCTACGTGTCTCCTCCGGTCGCAAAACCCGGCATACGAATGCACCAAGCCAGCAACCTCGATAGCTTTCTTGACCTGGCATCCGCTGACAAACCGCCTCGCGCGGTATTAGTTTATATTTTGCCGAATCCTGCTTTAATACCCCATTTGTCGCTTAGGTTGTCCTTACTCGCCAACAGCGTCATTCACTCTATACCGTAAGGGTTCCTTATGAAACGTTAAATTTTTCCCGCTAACGTGTATATTTTTCCGTTACTATTATCCTACCTGCTAAGCAACAAGTTCCACTTGGTTATCCAATTTAGCTTCAATTTTCCTTTTTTATTATTGCAAGTAATTTAATCCATCAGTGACTCGCAGGCCCATTGGCCATCTGTGAATCGATATACAGTTGTTACGACAGCTCAACGCAAACCCAATGACCACATTCTGAATATTTCCTGTCTGTTAAAGTTCCATCGGTGAATACAAGCATCCACCTGTGCAATGAATCTTGTGCTATCGCAAACGTTTAATTTCGATAGCGGACTAAGCTGCGTGACGCTCGACTTCTAGAGATTCACAGCTCCTTAACGGCGAGTTATGCATATGCACCGTATTCCCGAACGTCAGTGCTGGGATCTAAACTGCCTTATACATATTTCTAGTTGCAATATACCTTTTACATGCCAGCATACATTTTGCCCTCGCTGGGCTTTTTCTTTGTTTTGCTTTTTGTCGGTGATATTGAAATTCGTTAAGTAGTAAATTCTTACCGGTGGGCATATTTGCTCCCACCTAAATCGAGACAATCAACCTAAGTGAATCTCCATATACAAATCATTCATAGAAATGCCCTTAGGGCCTCCTTTCAAAATATTGTACCGCTTCGTAGCTGCGTACAATTGGAAGGCCGTCCATCTCACTGTCCCTCTAGGGGTACAATGCCTAAATACAAGAAAAGCGACCATATGCGGAGCTTAAGACTACATATATATATATACGTATATATATATATATATATATATATATAATTTGGACGAGGGAGTCTCGAGTAACGAGAGCGTCCTTCATTTACATGCTAATGTCAGACGTGATTGGCGTTCCAAAAGCGAATGACCGCGTCGATAGTTCGTTTGTAAAATAAACTTCCCCGAGCTTATTCAAACGCAACAGTAGCCGTTGTTGGTGAAAAAGCTCATTAATAACTTCGCCATATGCTATATTAATACGCTATCGTCGCGCAGAGTCTGAAGGTAAAAGCAGTCCTCATGCATACGATGTTCCTACTATTATGTATATCTAAGCAAGCCAGACAAGCAGTTCCTGGAGATAGCGCGGGACAGGGTTGCGGAAAGCTCAATGTTTAAATCGGCTTATATCTATGCAGTGTCACAAGGCCAATTTTCACTTAACAAAGGGCTTAGAAACATGGTCTATAAGCACTTGCTATGTGAACTCAGGGCCGAAGAAGATAAACTTGGATAATGATGCTGAAAGCTTTCCTTAACCTAAAGACTTGTCAGATAGTATTTTTACGATTAAATAAATACCCATAATATTGAGCATCTAGTACTATTCATCTAATGCAGTTCGGTGAATGTACGATTATTTTACTTCGGGTAAAATTATCCTTTTATCTTAATAAATGCATGTAGAACATTTGCGTGAAACAGAATCTTGCTAGCTGAAGCAATATGAGGCGCTCCAGCAGATGAAGAAAGTGTCGACACACGGCTGAAATAGAAGAGGAGTTCATCTGACACTGCCAAAGAATCATGGATAAAGTGAAGCCCACTAACGTTCGGGTAGTAGGAAGGACTCAAAAGGGGGATAGAAGCACGCTTTCAGTGGGTCGGTAGAAACCGGGAATTGGGGTTTGTCTTTCTATCTAGTTTCGATGCATTTACCGGAAAAGTCTCGTGTCTGCTCCCATTGCGACTCCAGATCCCAACCCGGCTGCAGCCGAGGTCTTCGGCGTTCGGCGGATGAGCGCCGGAGTTGGCTCAGAGCAAGGGGAGACGTTCTCGGTGGAGCAGTAGTAGGAGTTGGAGGAGGGCGCGAAGCCTAGAGGCCCGAAGATCGGAGGACTCTGCCAGGCAGCGGCCGACGACATGGATGGCATCGGAAACTACTGGTGAGAATGATCCGCTTCTTGTACGTTCGTCCGTCGGCCTGCTCCTTCATGAACCGAAGGCCCAGTCTGCGCGTAGACCTCGGCTTAGGCCTACGGGAGGAGGAAGCGCGGAGGCGAATAGGGAGTAAGTAGAGGCTTGCTTTCCTTCTATACGGCGGATCACGAATGTTAATTACGACTTCTCCTTCAGTACATCATGTACGCAAGGTTGGACGCGTACGCTCACCCAGTGAGATATAAACACTATCTCTATGACAAACGTTGTCCACAGGAGTGCGGTGCTAAGCTGTGCAGAAATACCTACGAATGACCTAAGATATGAAGAACGACGCCGATCACTTGTTGTCCAAAAATGGAAACGGAATTATGCATGCATGAAATGAGAAAGCAAGCTGTAAGAGTGACTGTGTATCTGTGTATGTCGTGCACAGCACTGATTTTGTTTACTGAATGTCCACTCGGGACGAAAAGGCTCTTTACTTTGAAAGGAAATGGATATAATATCTCACATGGTAGCGGATGGGAAATGTAATCTAAGAACTATGTGACCTTTCCAAAAGTATTTTTTTATCCATGATGCTAGGGTTGCTTATATTGCGATACAGCATAATATCAAACACGTTTATTGATATTCGTACATATTTTCATTTCTTGTGACCTTAGCAATCTAGAAATTGAAAAACGTCGTTACGAGATGCCATGGTGTAGTTAGGAGGAACGTATATTACAGAACAAGGTGTCTTCAATAAAAAAAAATACGTTTTCTTGCCAAGTAAATCTTGATTGTGTTGCTTTTGTTCAATCTTTGCTAAACTTTTACACCACCTCAATGTAGAAGAAGTTCTCTATGATCGCGAAATAACTTACGATACGCGTAATTTGTTGAACCGGAGAAGCGGACTAGCCGCACCCTTCCCAGACGGTTTCTGTTACTTTACCGCTAACGCCGAAACATGCGTAGTAACGGAACTCGATTTGCAAACGTGATTATAGAAACCGGTTCGATGCCGCGCATCAGTAAGTTGTTTTTACTACACTCTGCTTTATACCTATTTTTACGCCGCAAGGGTTGGACTGCCCTCAGGGTTCAGTTGTAGCCAGCGGCGGGTTTCACCGCTATGGCGTTTGGCTCAAGAAACGACCAAATCTGGAATCGCGTCACACTGTTAATAGAGCTCTCCGGCACATGGGCCCGACTAAGAGGAGAAGGCCCTGCGACAGAGAAGGCTGTGAATAATGCATTGATGCTACTTTGGTGTCTCTTTGTTAGCGCACGCACTACTGCTGGTTTCTTTGCATAACGAAGCGTAATCTGCTGTGCTTCAGCAAATTACCCTTAGGCGCCGGCCCTAACTGGACCAGATGTTGGTTAGGTCGGTCATAAGTCAGCTACTCGCGTTTGCAACTGCTTCTCCTTGACCGAATCTCGAAGGTACCGTTTGTGTAAATTGTAGTAAGATGCAGCGCCACGAGCTAACTGATCTCTGATTGCAAACGCTCGACAGGCTATCCATTTAGGTTATTTTTGGTGTTCCCTTTTAGAGAGGACGTAGCAGGAGCGCCTACATCGGCTACATTCCTTTTCGTCGCATCAGAATGGGGTTGGTCGGCTGTGGATTTCGTTCAATTGGTCGCATTTGTCTGTTTTGCTGCTATTCGCATATGGCTTCGTCTGGGTCCCTAGCAGTCCTCCCAGGGGGCCATGAGCAACTGACAAGCGGAAGGTCCCTTGCATTGCCCAGCGTTTGCTCTCACCGCCGCGATGACATTCGCTTCTACACGGCTGCCATCTTTGTTCGGGGCCGCTGGCCTTCTGATGCTGCTGCGGCTGCTGCTCCTGTTGTTACGGGCGGTGCCACCGCATGACCCTGCGACCTGGCCCAGGCCCAATGGCTGACGGAAACGGGCTCCATGTCGCTATTTTTTTGCACCGTCGCCGCCATTCGACGCTCATTCACCCAACCGATGGGCTCTTCATGGACTGAGTGGTCCGCGTAGCTGTACAGGTAAGCGACGAACAACGTATTCTCTACTTGTTCCTCCGTGGCGCCCTGTCTGTCCATGTCATGAAGTCGAGAGCGAGTTGCCCGCTCAGGTGGACAACTCACCTAAAAATCTGCATTGTGATGGGGTGATGTATGTTGTGACAACCCCGTATTTCATTGTACACAAGCCACCTAGCTGTTTTCCCTATCGCCAAATCGCCAGTCGTCTGTGGGAGTTCCGTCCGTTCAGGTATGGAGGCAGGTCCTCGGCTCTTCCCTGCCTGTCTCTAATTTTTCCCAGTCATTCGTTCACTGTGCTCTCCCTTCGAATGTATAACCTTTTTGCGCTTCTTCATTAGTCACGCCTTCTGCTTCGAATTCGCAGTCGGATGTGCGCATTAACTCACCATCCTTTTACCCTCTACCGCTCTCGCGGTCGCTGGTCTTGCCCTTCCGGAACTCCTCATTTCTCTCATTCTCGTTGCACGTCTACCCCTCTTACGCACCGCAATACTTTCGGCCGTCCTTTGGCTCCCCGCATCGCACTTTGCATTCGCAGATATTTATCCATCAATTTCCACTCATAGTGACCATTGCGCCTTCACTTACACTTGGCCAGCGGAACACGGCAATGTCCCTTCAGTCTCAACTGTTTAATGTTTTACATGCGGTCTAGTTTAGCGGACATTCTTCATCTGCCATCGATTCGCGCACCGTTCCGCCATTCTGCGTTCAGGACGGCGATTGCCACAGGACAAACTCGGTCGTTGAACATTCACTGTCGTTACGAACTTCTTTTGTACTGAATGCATACTGGCTGGTTTGCGTCCGCTTATTTTGATGCTTCGCTCGTCGGCTGCCCGGGATCGTTCGTCCAGCCGGTGTAAAGCGCGTCGCGATATTGTCAACGCTCGTACGCTAAAACGGTATTCCCCGTGGAAGGTTGGATATTTCAACTGCTGGGGTTTGCGATAAAAGTGCTTGCCTATTTATTAATTTGAGGCTACGCAGGTGTGATCAACTGCCATGACGCCATCTTGGATGAAGTTCTCGGCATAATCGCCGAATGGGGCTTTGGTTAATTTTGGTAAACGAGCACGTTCAGTTACTGAATAATAAGTAGCTATCCGCATGTTATTGTCCCAAATGAACCAGGCGACCGTATCGTGTTATGCCGTAGAAAATAGAGTGAGCCCTTCATTAGACAGAGGAAAAGTCACAGCGGAACACCTACGAAGGGGCTGGATAGTCATTACACTAAAACGAATGGAGCCATAATGATAATGTCTACTAATCTTCGTAGAGACAATATAATACAGTGGGCACCTGGAACACGTAAGCAGCGGAAGACCGGAAAATCAGACTTACGTAAGCTGCTATGGAAATTTCACACTAAGAAATGTTTGCAGACTTTGCAGACCATATGTAAGAACAAAACAGACGTTTGTACAAAATTTAAAGCCTTTGCGTTTAAGACGTAACCGCCAAATACGAGCTGCAAATAAATTGCAAAAAAAACTGCAACAACAGCAGTTAGTAGCTCTATTTATCGTAGTGACACGATTAGGCCTTATTTATTATTACGAAGAGCTACTATTCATGATTTACGTTCTAGCCATCTAAAGGCTGTAACCTAATAGATTCACTCTTTGTATATTGAGTTAGAATTTAATCCCTATTTGCCTATCTGATTCGTGTACCCTTACAGTAATGACTCATTCGTCGCTGGTGTCGTTTCTAAAACCTTTTTTCAGCTGGGCCTGCTTCACGCCATTCCAGCTGAACAGTCACCTCTATTTGCCTGGTCTGTCTTTTTCCGGTTCCTCCACCGTCACTAGATCAAATTTCCTTCGTTTAACCACTCTTCTGATAGGTTTTTCAAGCACCTCTTTTTTGGCTGAATCAATTCCCTTTGAATTGAACTGACGACTGCCTGACGTAACTCCTTTGGTCGGGGACGTTGGTGCTCTCTGAGGTCTGCTTTGCTTCCGGCGTCGCCATGGTTTCGTTTGTTACCTTTTTGCCGTTACACTAGTGCGTCACGCTTTTTGATTTTAAATCAGGCTACCTTCTTATACGCTTGACGTTTATGACCAATGCTATTTACCGATATTCTGTCAAGGAGGACAAATGTTTTACAAGAATAGGTCATACGATAAGCTTATCGGCTCAAACCCTATATACCCTATATTTTAGAGGAAAAGAAGCACCGGGGTAACCTCCGGGATAGGTGAGCTGCAGCATATTGCCAATTCTATCAGTGCTTAAATTAGAAAGCTAAACAAATGCCAACCTTCGGTGGATCAACCGCCAAACTTTATTTAACTTTTTAAAATTTGAAATATCTGCGGTCACGTATGGCAAAAATTCGGACCACAGGTTGTGCGGTGTTCAGCTGACCAACTGTCCATCCTTCTCTATAATCGGCCTCTGCGCCACAGGAACCGCCGTAAGGCATTTCTTCTGTGTCTCGGCGCCCGTATTTGTTCTGGAACTCGTCATTCGTTCGAGATATGAGCTTACTCCTTTGGTGTCCGGAAGCGTCTTATCTGCTGAGAAGCCAACGAGTCTATTTTAGACAATTCTTCTTTTACCGCCGCTAGTAAAATGAACGCTTTGGAAGGGCGGCTCCAATTTCAAAACCGGAACAGGCCCCAGACAACCTGCTGCTACTACCACTGAAGTACTGGAATTAGAATTCGTGACGCATTCAATTTTATTTACACCTTTGTATTTACATACTTTTATTCGAGACAATATTGAAAAATACATCATGCATAGACGTATTTTTTTTATAAAGGCTAATTTTGCTTTAGTGTGAGACACTATAATTCTTGAACGTACGTAAAAGTTCGATCTAGTTTTAGGGGTGGGTATGAGTACTTCAACAGAGAGAATCAGAACTTGTACCCTCTAGTATAATATGGCAATAACTATACCACACTAAACAGAAATAAATTCGGAGTGTACAAAAAAAAAATCATTTACCGCAACTATTGTATACTGCAAATACCCACTTAAATTGTATTAGCATGCCTATACAGGATAGTAACCTAGACGAAATTACCCTTGTAAAATATACTCAATGATGTCATCCAATATAGGACCGTCAATGGTCAACAACATTTTGACTAAGTAGCCCCAATGGTTTATTTGAATTCTCACTAAGTATTGTAAGGGCAACGAAAATCGCAAGTTTTTCTCTTATTAAACTCAGAAATTGACTCCTAACTGCAAAAACCACCCTAAAAGTTGTTAAAAAAAACTATCGGAGTTTGCCGTGCTGCAACATTCGTGTCTTAAGTTGGCGTTGTGGTTCACTAGCGTACGTTGAAACCCGCCTTGAGAGCACCCGATTTTCGCTTTAGGTGTTGAACTGAAGTTAGGTAACCTCGATGATGTAATAGTGAAAGGGTAAGCTTTTTCAAGTACGTCTACGTAATTCACTACAGAAAACCATTTATGTTACTGCTCAACGCTTCTGTGCCAGCGAGCGTGAAAGCAGTTCGAAAATTTGTAGTAATTTTATTTTGAAAGCAAATTGCCATATTGAAATACAAGCTCATTCCGTCTTCTAGTTCATAGCTAAGTTTTAATCTGGGCGCTGCTAACGAACATAACGTCAGCGTTGTCATTTGCACTGGCAACGTTCGTTAAACAATCGGTTTTGTCGTTTCCCTTTATTAAACCCCCCAAAGACTCTTGTGATTTTTAATTAAAAGATTTCTTTGACAAGGTAGCCCCTATCCCTCGGTGGCTCGTGAAGACAGATGGAGAATTTCCCAAAAGGAAAAGAAATTCAAAGGTCAACCATGATAATTTGTCGAAACTATAGCTTATTTAGCTTCATAACTTAACAACTGGTGTTTACCTTTTTGCACCACATTCTTGCGAATTGCTTCAGCAAACACGTATCGCTTAAATTCGGTTGGTACCTAATATCTCTGTCGTGCTCGTTTGTATCGACGTCAACCGATATCAATGAGATATCGATGTCAATGAGAATAACCAGCAGAGCACCAAGACCACTAAGTAGAAACGACATTCATCAAACTCTGCTCGAAGCAAAACCATGACTGTTCAACGTTGCTAGTCACCAAGCAAGTGAATTCGATTCGAACGAACAACCTCAGCCAATTAGAGAGGTAC
>MNPL01014968.1:61878-76772 GCA_002081605.1 Tropilaelaps mercedesae | reverse complement strand
CCTGTGTACATATATATATATATATATATATATATATATATATATATATATAGATGCCAATTCTAAACTGGGCATATTTTAAAGAATTACAAAATCACAAAGTGCAAAGCAAGCACCTCAAATATTTGGATCATTTTCTATGAGGCGAAAGAGCCTTGTTTCCTTTCATAACAACGAACTTCATGCATGTCCGAACTTCAGTTTCAGTGGAGGTCGCTTGCGTGAAGAAAAAAAGCCCCCTTCTCCAAACATTGCCGTGTTAGATTAAGCGGCGTCGTCAAATAACTAGCCGAAAAAAAGCTGTATTTCCACCGTTTTTTAGTCTTCTATTTGTTGGAAGTCTTTGAAAGTGGCGAAAAACTTCAAAAGCTGTACGATCATAACCGAATATGCGTTGCTGTGATTTTACGGGAAACATACTGTAAATTATCTGTCTAGCTTTTTCTTCTTATGAATGCAGCCCTGCAGTATTATAGATGTGAAACTTGAAGGACGCGCAAGGCTGACGCATGATACATTTCCTCGGTACTGTTTGTCGGGTATTATGTATTAAGTACGAAAAACCATGCTGACGTATTAAAGTTGCTCAAACAAGTTTGATCCGAAAATGATAGGAGAACTTATGCCGCGTGCACATGGTAGACTTGTATACGTTGGACTCGTTTTACTTATAAAGTGTTAACATCAACAATGACCCTCATACGACGCAGTCATAGCACATTGGATAATTTCATTGGTTAGCTTTGTCTCTCAATGAGGTCCTTTTCTGAACTAAGTAAACTCCTGTGCCAGCCGTTGGCGCCTTGGGTAACTTAACATTCCTTAGTCTTATGTGCGCTACGAAAGGTAAGGCAAAGTTGCCCCGCAGTTATTTCTATTATTACCATTTACGTTCTACAAGCAATATTTCACGATACGGGCAACTTTCTATGGCTTAAAATCCCTTAACACTAAGAATCGAGGGCACTTCAACGTCGTACAAATGGCTGGAATGGCACAACATAGGGAGGAAAGAAAAGCGCAATCACTGCATTGCTAAATCGTTAGCCTTCGAGTTTTTTTAAGGGCTTCTATCGCTTACTTGGCAATTTTGCGGAAATAGATGCCTGTATCCGTAGTTGTAACGCGACGACCGTCGATTACCCTGGCCTGCTTCCACCAACGATCTGAATTAGAGAGGCTCATCAGGTCACCAGACCCCTTTGAATCGCCAAACTTCGCAAAGGTTTTGAACATTTCGGCAAAATCTTCGCTCGAGGGCTCCTCGGGCTCAGGACTGTCTGAAGGGCTGACCAACTGCAAAAACAGTTTAGTTGTTATAGCTCAGCTTGCACCACGGAAAAAAAAAATCTGTAGGAAATGGATTGACAATAAACAGACTCAATCACTATTTACGGTTACTGTATATTCTTTTTAAGGATAGAGTTCCGGTGTTCGAGCATATACACTTAAAATGATTAAACACATCTCATAGTAACTAAATTTATTTTCATGTTTACATATGGGTTCGTCATATGTGTCAAGGGTATTGACAAAAATTGGCCAACCGCCTCGTCACCGATATAACATCCGCAATATTATATTCATACAAAATATTCGATTTAGTAATTTACATAGTCTCGAATGCATATAATATATAATACAGCGATATTCAATTTAAATAATAACATTAACCAACCGACGTATATCACTTAAAATGTTGCAAACGATTGTGGCGACATACGAGTGCATAATAAACTGGTTTTTTAATGGAAAAATCCGTGCGCAACGTAAACACGTGCATATATTTATGATTAACTAGATTTATCATTAACGTAACATTGATGCGTATTGATGCGTTGCTAATAGTTGTTATTATCTTCTTGTGCCCGTCTCGTTGTCGTCATTACATGCAGCTCGAGTGCCTACGGAGGAGCACACAGTAGTTAAGGTCGCCTACCTCCCTTTTAATAAGATATGCGGTTGATGTATGTAGTATATCTTAAAGGGCCTATACATACGCTATCGTCTCATCCTGAAACCGTCACTAAGATAAGTTGATGTACGCGGTCAACTACTTAATGGGTGTCTCCTATCCAATAAACAAGACATACCCTAAACCAGAAGAAGACAGCCGACCTCGTCATTCTATTCTCCCCATCCCTTTCCCCCTTTCTCACGCGCAAGCTTTCTGTCTCTTTGATTGAGAAATACATAGGTGCAATCCAGAGCATACGCGTCACAGAAGGATTAGCCACAACACGTCTCGACCTCTCACCGTCTCAGCGATCCGCGTGCAGTCTCGCGTTTGTAAATAACTACGTCTCCATGCAACCAACATTTTGTGAACGATCTTTCATGGACATGCATTACATGCGTTGCATCGCGTGTCGCGTCTCATCCAGGTTTTTCCACCTGACGTCATTCACTCGGACATAGACCGCTTGAGTACGCATGTGTATTCCAAAGGGACTCTACTCACTACGCGCAGCAGGGACTCCATTTGTGCCCTGACAATACGATACAGCAGGTCGATGATCCACGACTCGAGCATTGTGAGGTACTCCTCGCCAGTGGGCTCGGTCATTTCCGCCGCATAGTAGCGTTGCTCGACATTGGCTAGTGATGAGCCCCGTCGGAGCATCTTGGCCCGCTCCGTGGGGGCAATAGTTGAAAAGCCGAGCGTAATGGATGGCGTAAAGGTCGCAATGATAGACGTGAAACATACATGAACACACACGCAGTCACACATGAACATGATACGACGTCACACACATATAACACACACGATTGCTGAGGACCCTAGGTCTAAGAGGGTTAGCTAACGTGAAAAGGGTAAATATCACACAAGATACTTGAAAAGTATTTGTCATATTGTAGGAAACCGCGGCCGTCAAGGTGGAACAGAATTATATTACGCAAACCGGAACGTTATTCGTGGGACAATGGTAACTGTGAATTTCAAATGTCTGCACTACAGTCGCCATTGTAAAGCTTGTATGATTAGCTCAGTGTCGGATTTCAATACTCTGACACATACAAAGCATGGTGCACGTCTCATAGTTCACACTGTAAACATACGTGAACTCTGCATTGTGTTAAGAATAGATTAGGTAAGTAACAAATGTGATTTTAAGCTGAACTTACGAATAGTCGCTTGAAGTCGGCCAGTTCTTCACGGACGATGTTAGAGATGTCCTCGATTAACCGGCCCTCCATAAGTAGCAGATGTTCCTCAAGGCTTACTAAGCCGTCGGCGTCGAGTTCTGCCGCGTATTTCTCGTCGTCGTTATCCTTAGTCAGGCCGATATCTTTTTTCAGAGTAGACTTGCTTGAATCGAAGAACGCTTTCGAGTAGGAACGCTCCTCGTCGTATTTGTCCTTCGCGCTGTCGTCCTTGTCCTTGTCTTCGCTGTCGGACTGCGACTTCTCTGATGCGTCGTCACCGTCGTTTTCCGAAACCTGATCTCCATCATCACGGTTCTTGTCCTCGTAAAGATAATCACCGCCCTCGCCTTTAACAAGCATATTCGAATTGAACAGAAACATAAGGAACACCTCCCGCCCAATGGCCGCTCGAAACCTCTGCAGCCACGACTGATCGGGCATCGTGTCTGACTGCGCGGTCCACCGGCACCTGACAGTACTAGTTTACAAGTGATGAAAGCAAGGGGTTGCCGTCTTACTACCCTTTACACGGACGGACCTAGCGAGTGTGCCTTTAAAACCGCGATACGGAGCCAAGACCTGCGCTAAATGCAGCAGACGCAGGATAGGGCGGAATGATAATAAGTACAGTTCATGGCTGTCGATACTCACGTTTCGAGGGGCCTGTTCCGCCTTGTTCATCCTGATCGGAGCTCTCCTCGACGACAATAGCGGGATTGTCCTTCCACTGGTTGGAGGGCCGCTTTTTGATCTTGACACGTCTGGGTGCGTCCTCCATCACGAGCATCATGTGACGCTGGCCCCTTTTCCCAACCTCAATGTAGCGCTGGCGTCCCGACTTGCGCATGTTCTCTGGCGCTAGCTGGCGGGTTTTCCTTTCTTCCGTTGCCCGTCCACCTTTACCCTACCCTATCAAGCCTTGCCACCTGCCGCTTACCAGCTCAGCTCGCCTCGCCGCCGAACGGCCCGACGATCGGAAACGAAGAAGATGGTGAGGCCGAGGTGCGCCGCGCTGGCCTGTTCACGACCGACCGAAGATAGAACCGAAGAAAAACGCCAATGTTGTGAGTCTTTGGGTATACTGCAATTCGTGTGAGCTCCATTAGCAAGGCCGTTCCAGTAGAATCCATCCACTGGCAATGATGCTGACGGGCTTTATTTTATCCCGCCAGACGTCGCATAGTTTATCAAACGTACAAAGCAGAATGGAAGAAGTGAATGTCTGATCTTTAAATTGATGGTTTTGTATCTTGGCGAAATTGCCTTCTGTGTTTAGGGACGTAGTAAAGACAACTATAATCAGTAGGCAGACAGGTTCCCGTCAGCAGAGCGTCACAATGAAAACATTGCGAATTGATTAGCTCGTGGGCTGAACACCTGTTGCGTCAAGCCGCACGAAACAGCATTACCAGCACAGCACTGAAGAATGCAGGGAAGGCGCGCTAAGAAAAACGCAATGCTAATGCCTATGGCGGCTGGCGCATCGATTAGAACGGCTGCCGGGCTTGCGCGGATAGCAAATAAAAGATATATAGAAAATGAATAACTCCCTCGAACGATACAAGCCGTAGATAATTACATTTGCCGGAGATACGTTGGAATTCTACACACAATTACACTTATTGCATTATAAGATGACGGTTTGAGAGGTTTGAATTGGCGCCCAGGTATATGAAAGAGGCCTGTAACTCTACGACTGCTAAAACTAACTTATTTCCACGTGCCCAAGTCGCGTTAATGAAGATTCGCAAACAAACGCGTGTTTGCCTGAGCTTAAAAACGGCCAATTACCACAGGAGCTAGATGATCAAACAGCAGTGCTAGTAACTAAATACGCATTCTAGATACGCTCATAATATGAAAGCGAATAGCTCACAGACTGGTCGTAGTTCCAAATTACGGGCCCAAAATAATATGGTTTCAGGCTTTTCACAGTGCTCATAGACTAGCTGTTAACATGGCATATAATGCAGCAATTAAATAGCAGATAAGTTTGTCGAGATATGCCAGTCAACTTGGTAGACGGGTTAGTTTGTCGAAGAAATACGAATATGCATGGTTTTTTTTTAATCGAAATGATACGGTGGTAAGAAGACTAAACCTACGAAACATAGAACGCACAATGATAAATCATAACTAAAAAAAAACTGCGTATTCCACGTCATAAAGAAAGCAAACTTACAGGTATCATAACCGCCATGGCCGTGTTTCAGATGGAGTTTGGTTTAAATGAGCAAATCTGCTTTGTCTAGATGTTCGTTATTTGAATTCAAATAACGGTGAAACGTGGGAATGCTACGTTTTCGCCCCGAAATATATTCAGATCTAATCTCCATCGTGCCTCGGGCTAAAAACGTAGAGTGGGTGCCCTATTACGGTACCTCAAATTTTCAATCTCAACTTCTCAACCTCTCACTTCCTCTAGCTACTGTAAAACTGTAATTTCATTTGTACCGCGTTTTTGAGAGTTGAAATGACGCCATGCATGGAAGAACTTATGTGAATTTATATAACAACGGGAAATAAGGAAAAAATTATAAGGGGCACTTGTCAGCCGTCTAAAAGCTTTGCTCGGACTCAGGAGTATCCATTTCTATACCTAAACATTCGAGATACACAACATTTTTTGTGCGACAACACCCTAATTTAAGCGATTTAGGCCAGCATATATAAGGTTCTGTAAAAATTCGGATGACGATGCGGAAACTCGGAATATGTATTCCACAACCAATTCGCGCGTCTACCGATGGCACCATCAAACTTATATAGTCGTGCATTAGGATTGTAAACGCGGTAAGTATGGGGCACTCCAAACATCTATTTTATCCGTTTTCTTAAACACCATGCACTGAGCGATCGTTTCAGCGATTTTTCTAAATTGTAAGATGTGAAAACGGCACCGAATTTTTTTATATCTTTTGCGGTAGTCGTGGTTGACAGTAGTTGACATAGTCGTCATAGCTCGTCTTTCAATGAGGTGACTATTGCGCGAAGCTTTACAAGTATGATATCGTATTTGCATGTTAAATATTGTCATGGCCATATTTACGAGGATAAAACACCGAATACCGTACAGATGCCTAACTAAAGTTATCTCGATTTAACCTCTGCAGCAGCGTAGTGTTTCCAACGCCTCTACCTTTATTTTCCGGCAAACTAGTGCACGACGGCATTTGATCGATCATTGAAAGATAACTGTGCTGAAAAACTAAGCGCTACTTAACATAGGTCAAAGTCTGTATGTATATATACACATTTACCATGAAGGGTTTTGTGGAATAGCACGACCAGCTCGCATCTGATCATTACGAGGTTGGCCACAAATCAACTAGCACAATCGCTTTTAATTGGATGAGCACGATTGTACCTCCTACACACGTCTGGCCTATTCTTATAGTAGAATGAAGTTCAACTTGAATACTACGTTACGCCAACCCTGTTACAATGAGCTGCTTTAGTGGCAGTTGCTTTAGAACTGAAGGACGCTATTGCTGTGTGAATTTCGTGAACTAATTTTGAAAACGTACTAGATGTGTCCGTGTACCCAGTCAAACGCTTTTTTTCAGAAACAAAATATAACACATCAGAACCGACCATAATCATTCAAGTCCAGCTCTTTTTCAACGACGTTATACCCGTCGCAGTGTAGACGAGATTTCAGAACTACACTCTTGTCTTATTCCACCCAGCGTTCCAGATTAAATCAGACTCATTTGAGACATACGAAAGAAAACGAGATTGAGGAAGAAGATGCGGACCCTTCATGCTTTTGGCTGGCTGTGGCAGTAAGGTGTGTAATGAAGGAGGGCGTTCATAAATTGAGGCTCTACTATCCTAGTCAATCTTGCCTTGAAGTGAGAGGCTGAAGGTCGCGCCGGCTTGAAGCATTTATTCAAAATACCGTATTCCCTGTAATACTTATATTGCGTTAACAACCGAAACAGATCACTCGTTTTATGACTTCGGCGATTGGGGAGGAAAAGACATCTTCCCGGCTAAGCCGACTTGGACTTGGTGTTAGCGTTGGCAGTAATTTATCCTTTAGCTTAGAGTTTTACGAGAAGAGAAAAACCAATATTTTATTGGTTTTTTGAAATGTATCTGCGAGGATAGAAAATAATCAGCTTGCCAGGGTTATACACGCGTGCTCCTGATTATTTAGATCCTTTTAGGTCGGCTACGGCTTTTTTCTCTTCCCGCTTGGACCGTAGCTGATTAGAACGGCAAAAACAGTTTACGCTAGCAACCCATAAATTAGGCACACTGGTGAGTCGCTCGTATCTAAGGATGGCAATCAAACTTGAACTATTTGGTTTGCTTTCAAAATTTGTCTAAGGCACCACAAAAGTTACAACCTCAATAGTAGGTGTCAATTTGTGTGTACAGATCTATACAAATATACAGTATGGCGACCGTCTTGGGATTCTTCACGCTAACATTCTACATGCTCGCCAATCTGACTGCAGAGTTTGTAAGTGCGAGTTCAGTGTGTTTTCTAGCTCCTTTTTTGGTCTTTTTAGTTATAGTTAAATGTGTGAAGAGACGTCGACTGTATATCAGCCGTGCCCAAACTCCCATTTTACAGACTCGAAGTACTAAAGACGTTACTGAAGAAGAGTACGATGCGTACTTCTTGCCGAATCCGCATTGCAGGAAAAACCAAAAGATTCCGTATTTTTCGAGGTAGTGCCAATAAAATAATACATATTTAATAAAATAAATAAATACAAGTTTTTATCTATTTTATTAAATATAAATGAGAGGAAGAGTAAATACCGATCTAGACTTTTATTTCCATCTAACCTACTGGCCGGGATTTAACGAAAACCAAGAAATATTTAAATTTAGCTGGGGACATTTCTAAAACAATGGACGCCTACAAAACCAAGTATCGTTCATCATGAGTAATGCTTGTAGTATAGAGCTAAGCTGCAATTTTCATTCAATTTCACTTTTGGTGCGATCCAGTTTAAAGCTAATGCTTTCATAAAGTACCAGTTTTGACAAATTTAGTTACAAATTTATTTGCATGTTTTGTTATTAGCAGTATTCGACTAAAACGCTAAATAAATATGCCTTTCCGCTTATGCGTCACTACCAATTTGAGCGTCTGCTTTGTTTGTCAAACGGCTAATATGAGTTTAATATTGAATTAATATAGGGGTGCATACATGCTAAACGTTAATAACTTTTCAAATTCTCTAAAATAACGAAGAAAGGCCTTCGACAAAGCATATATATCCATATATTCTCACGTACTATGCTCCTAAAAAGCTATGTAAAAAGTCTACCTGGATTCAAGGACATTAAAAAATCTTTCCTGTGAAGAGTGACATCAACTTATGGGCGCCGTTTTTATTAGATCGAATTTTTGTACTCCCCTTTCAGTTATTACTCTGTTACCTTAGAAGGAATAATAGTGTTCGTGCATAACCATAGAAATTGGCTAAATAAAAGCTTAAATATAGTTAAATCTTGATCTACCTTGAGGCGTATTCATTTGATTGAAGTTCACGTAGATCACGGCTATCCTTGGACTTTGCGCCTTTTAGTCACAACCATTCCATACTATCACTCTCTGCTCCATGATTTTAAAATCTAGACAATGGTTGTGTGTAAAATATCCGAACAGAGTACGTGTAGAGGAAGTCAGCTTATTGTCTATGGTTAGCATTTTCTGGGAGAGGGCCGCATCATATAATCTTGGTCAGTTTTTACGTCTCTGCCATTTTGCAAAAATACGCTCTAGACAGAATATTTCTCGGGTATATGTCGTCGGGATAAGAAGTGTTTCCTTGTCTAAACATTATTACTTCCCACATATCGGCAAAATTGTTTGTCGTATCACCATCTTACCTCATCTGTGCGTTTACACGACTGGATCGCTGTCCTATACTCTGACGGCATAGGTTGACTGAGGATTAACAAAATATTCTATAAGGGTCTAATTTTAAATTCAATGTATTAGTTGAAATAGAAACAACGTTCTCTTTTCCTTATATTAGATTTTTTTGATATTTCATAGTCAAACAGCGTCCTAAAACTAATCCAAAAAGTTTACCAGAATTGGATGGCGGGCAAGCACAAGATCGAAATTAGACGCAAACGCCACTGCAGCGGCAACACTGCTAGCCCAATAAATTTCGTAGCCGAACTAAGCCTCGCTCGTAAAATAAGAAAATGGCCGTTAAGATGAATAATGAAACTGTGTCCTTATTTGCGTATAAGCTGAGAAAAAGCTTTTACTCTGAATTTGCTCCGAGAGGCTTTGTTTTATTTCGATTATAACAATTCCACCAGACACCAGGCGCACACCTCAGTCAGAGTTAGTAACTGGTGTAATATTACCAGCTCCTGTGTATGGAGTCGATGCCCCCACAACATTTTAGTCAATGCATCATTAAGCCTCGGATGATGTCAAGTAAGATCCACAATAGGGTTACAATGTGGTAGTGGCCAGCAGCGTTTACCTCTTCCCTGTATTTCCATCATTTTCACCAGTTTTTTCACGGCTTACTTCAAAAATGAAACAACTGTCCTCTACCACTTCAAACAGAACAAATGAGAAAGAGTTCGTGGAATTTGAGTCTTAGAAACTTTTGGCCTGACGTCAGAAGTCTGTGTATAGCAAGTAACAAGACGTGCTGTTTGCGTCGAACTCGCCAAATTTGTGTTGCTAACTAAACAAAGCTTTCACTCTGTTTAGAACAATTTACAAATATTCGTCGTGAGTACTTACTTATGAGTAATACGCAAAAAAATCTTCCCTTTTCTCTATATTTCGGATCCCGATTGTCAATATTTTTGAATGCAGCCGACACAAAAATTGCCGATAAATCTTTAGAACCTGATAATTGTCAGAAGTATTTTAGCATCCGGACGAACATACACTAAGCTTGTCGTTCAGAAAGTGATAAAGCTAAAAGAGACAGGTTAAAGTATGTGCAGTCGTACCAATAAAGAAAAGGTAGGCGCCGAAAAGCGGCGATAAGTGAGGCGAGAAGGCTAGGATTTTCACAGTGGGATCTTTTTGCTGCTATAGAAATTTGGCCTTATGGGGATTCACTGCACGAATGAGTACAACGGACCGAATAGAGATTGAAGCAAAAATCATAAGCTGATCTTATATCATGGCGAACGCGCCCGTTCGAGCTCTGCAGAGCCAGTTTGCTAATAAGTTTAGCTGCAATTTGTGTATTATTTTTATTCGCAGATCTACAAATATAAACGCTGGTTCGATTTTCATCTACAAGACAGCGTGAATAATATGGGGAAATATGTACATCCCAATGTGGATTTTGTTAAAGTGTGCAATAAGCCAAGAGTTAGTAACTAAAAATAAACGACATTAAGAACCATTTGATTGTTACTTCAAAACGTATATCTGTCTCCAACATAGCGCTTACTTATCACCCTCCTTAAAGACACATAAAGCACGACCAATTCCGTGTATCAAACGAATTGTTGCACCCTTTCCGTCTTTTACACTCATCTCGATCGAAGCAGGTTTATTCGCCTGGATATTATTGTTGCCATATACAAAGTATATGCGATCCTGCCGGCAAAATTTAAAGTTCCATACATATTTCATTTTAGCAGCTGATGCCGCAAAGATGACAACAAACACATAATATATGCTAGAAATTCTTACGCAACAATTGGCTATCTGTACTTTACTATACGTCGGTATTTCTGCGCCTGAAAGGAATCCTTTACTTACTAGCACGCGCCTGCAGATGCTTGAATAGAATTCAACAAAGGTACCCGCTGCCGAGCCAGTCTCGGACTAAGACTATCCGTTCATGGTCCAAGTTACTTAGTTATTTTTTACATAAACCATAGCGTGTTTTGTTATACAATCATTGCTAAACGGCTCTTCATAAGTTTCTTCGGGTTTTTGCATAAACATGATGAGATTTCTCTCTTATTCTTTCTTTCTCTGCATCTTCCTTCTTCCTATGTTAGATCTGGTTACCTTCCACAACTCTGTTTTAGCTCGACGATACAAAATGCGATACAAAATGTGAGGCAGACTTATCAAGATAATTAATTATCTTCCAATTTCGCAAGAAAAAGCCTATGAACTTGTAAATAAAAAAATGAAAACTTGAGCTAATTAAAAATAAATACTCCGTCAACATCAGTAGTACGATTAATCCATATCTACATAAGGATAAGCTCTCAAGGAGTGAGAGATTATCTTTTATACGTAAAAATATGTTCTTAATAAGCAGAGGTGACGCGTTTACACAGTGCAACTGTTTGCGATTAGTTATTTCGCACTCGCCGTATTTGCATACCCTTTGGTGACGCATTCAAGCCTCTACACATATGTAGATAAATCACCAACAGCTTATACAAAAAGTGTATAACATTCAGATTCCTTATTTTGCACATACAGGTAGAATAGAGAAGCGATTGAACACTCCACCATATGATACAATGTTACTCAACACCGTTTTAAGTACGTGTTTCATATAGTAGATGTAGTCCAAGCTTTGGTTGTGGTCGGATTCGACATTTGTGAATACGTTTGCATATCACAATGTTTCACCTTTCAGCAAATTCGAAAGAAGGTTTAATCATAATGACAATAACAATTCATCTATTGTATAAATCTGTGCAAATATGTGCTAGTACGTTGCTTTGGTACAAAAACGTCCGGGATCCATCTGAACTGCCCAGTTACGACATAATAGAAGTGGAAGACTAGTAAATATAAAACGAATAGTGTATGACCGAGGTGTTGTCGCCATTATACACGACGAGCCAGTTGTGGTTTACGCCTCAAAAAAATTCTCAGCGTACCACAATGTAGTTCGTAATCTAGAATTTCATAAATGATCAGAATTGTTTTTGACCACATTACAGGGCAACAAATAATTTGAAAAATCCTTGTTTGGCTACAAATCACTTAGCTCACAAAAAATGCCAAAATTTATTTTAACGAAGTATCACCAAATTAGCCTAGTCAGCATTTGAACCAAATCGGACGAAACTCAAGTTTGAAATGTTCAATTTAAGTTGACGATTCAATTGGCATAAGTAGCAGCAATCGTCTTATAGTAATTAGATGATATTGTCCTCTATGCTCAAGTTTTAAAGGATTCAGTATAAACTACTACCTAATATTAAAAAGTCGATAATAAAATTATTTGCATCTGTATATCTAGATTAAAACAATCGCTGCGCATTATGATTTCTAAACTGAAATTGGCGCAAAAGTGCTCTTTTAAAATTGACTTACAATATGTCATCAGTCTCACGGAGCAGCCTTAAACCCTGCGGCTGGCTGTATTTAGCGATATTAAATATATCCAAATCGTGTTCGCGGCAACTTAATAAATTTATCTTCAATTTTTAGCGAGTAGCCCAAGGCGTTAGATTTGATGAACCTATCACTAAATTATATTGCTCTCCCACAATGAAATGTTTCGTGTTACCCAACGTGTAGTATCATCAACAACACTTACCCTAATAAAATGTATGAATGTTTTATACCGTACGTCGACTGAAAGCACGGTATTAGAAAGTTTTTTTGTGACCATATCGTAGTCACCATTGATAATCGAAGAGCCGAAAGCCCTGTTATATTATTTCAATCTAATAGACAATATGAGCCGCACTGCCATTGCTAATCACAGATGGAACAAAATATTTGCGAAGAAATGATCGCTTTTGAAGCATTTTCATTGCGCGATTCAAGGTTATCTGATGAAACACAAACTTACACACGTCTTTAAATTGTTTTATATTCGTTCCATTCAATGTTGACCATGTAACGTATTATTTGTGAATTACTGACCTTTTCCCACTTTTGAAATATAGATGTCCTGTCAGTCACACTTTTATATACGGTTCTGTAACTAGAGTTATAAGTATTATCGTCAGGTGCCTTTCTTCGAGATTCGACTGAATCAAGTCAGATGTCGTGCTTCCAATATTACCACCAGTCTTCGCAGGGCTTGACTAAGAGGCAAAACTATACCCCCATTACTTCTGACGAAATTCAAATGAGCCCATGTGGAATGTGAAATTTAGAAACTTTCAGCGTGTCATCAAAAGTCTGTCTGAGCGTGGATGGCTGAGCAAAGCGCTCCTGCCCTTTTCAAGCACATGAATGTATATTGAAGAACGAAGCAAAATACTACCCGAAAATATTTCAGGGTTTAGTATGGCGTCAAAAATCGCTGTCTATTTCGATAACATTTTGCAAACAGAGGCTTTTTTATAAAATAAGCAAACTGTGGAAAAAAGTGTGCCACAACATGTTATTTTCTGAGAGCACGTCTTTGAATAATACAGGTGGTTCGGCTATCTCAATGTGTAGATACAAACGCCAATGAAAAAACACTAGGACTTTGTAGGACAAAACGATAATTACCGGTCATGACTGCCGCAGTGTTCATACATGTTAATTCGATGCCTGTACTCAACGACGCTTAAATTTCCTTTCATAACTTCCAATATGCATTAGGTGAATTAAGTAAAGCGAATACTCAGATAATGATCGGGAACTTCGGTATCCTTTAAAAGTCCAGCTCGGAGATATCGACGCGCTGTTAAGAATTTCTATGAATATAACAGAATAGTATTCATCCATATTATCCTGAAGATTGGTTGGCTCCTAACGGGACGGGTATGTGATATAATACGAAAAATAATAACTTGTTTATAAGCGTTGCGGGGATAGGGCTTACCAAATACCAGTTGGAACGAGCGAAGCGCGCCACGAGTTAATTATGGAGAACACATAGCTAACGCCAACACTTGAAAAGTCTATATCTCTGAATGACTAAGATCTCAAAAACTAATAAGTATGCCTTTCATTTCCAAAAATGTACTCACCGATTGCATCTAAGATATGTGTATCCTATTTCTATGTAGCCCACGCCTTTATTAACTTCATGACAAAATGCAAGCAACGCATGCAAGGAGATACTGCAATGAAACTGGATGAAACTGGAATGATCAAAAGCTGGAAAACGCCTAAGAATATGATTCAATGTTACTCTTTGTGCTCCGATTAGCTCCCAGCGCAGGGAAATGTAATAAAATAATTTTCGTAATTTGGGCTACCTTCCATGGGCTACCATGGGTGCCTTCGATGAATGAAGTTGGGCTTCAAAGCATTATATTTTAAACAGACGAATAATTCAGTGAAACTACTTCAACTGAACTTGAACGTTTTTTTCATTTTTTTTATTAATTTAAAAAGGGGTATCAAAAAGTGCTTTTCCAGGCATCGACGGTACTACACCAAAAGAAACAATCTAGGTGATAGTTTTAATAATGCACCTTTCGATGACAACTTAATTCGGGAGGGTAATGAAGCCAATTAACGTACGAAGAATTAACTTCCAGGTAACACAGTACCTGCAAAGAACTAGTGAACCCAATTCACGATATTCTTGAATAATAATGGACGAAAAACCATATAGGACAGGGACTCGTTTTGAGCCAACCCTGCACACTTCACACCACATTCTTTAAGCAGTAAATCGTCTTTACTCGAATGCGTCTCAACAGGCTGACACCGCAGGCGCTGATGGTATCGACTGAGCGTTGGAGTGTTCAAGAATAGAAAGCCGGTAGAGTAGAAGAATGGGGCTGTACTGGCACGAGAAATTACCAGCGGAAAGAAAATATTTCAAGGATACGGACATCTCAGGGAGTAGCAAGCCGTTTCTGATATTGAAGGAGTACTTTCTTTCCCGCACAGCACTCGACGTGCGACCCCCTGGTGA
>MNPL01014968.1:44815-61249 GCA_002081605.1 Tropilaelaps mercedesae | reverse complement strand
GGCGGGGGGTAAAGCGATCTAACGCATGACCTCGCCCGCCGCTCGACTGCTGTTGCCAGCGCGCAACGTTTGGGACTCTATTATAAGTTGGCACAGACACACTTCTGTAAGATCGCCCACCAGCCAGTTGTCAATAACACTTTTTTTCTCTCTCGGAAGTTAACCATACGAATAAGCGACATAGATGTGAACAGGTGATAAGGACAACAACTGAGGTAGATCCCTAAAAGAAGGTTGGGAAGAATTCCCTTTGTTCGCAACCGTGGAAAGAGTATGAACACCTTTATATATGTCCGTATTGGAGAAATATAAGCTTTATTACTGCGCACAATACATAAATATGGAGATTTGCCTATTCTATTTAAGAGGCCGAGAAGCATTACAAGTCTGTAACAACAACACACCTCGGACACCCTTGTGCTCAATTGCGGAAGAAAGCCCACAGTTTATATATATTTCCCTTGATAATGTTCAAGTCACTGAGTTAAAAGTTGTTCTCGCACTGAAGATCAGCCAATAGACAAACTTTTGTGGTGCTTAATCCAAGCCACGATTATCCGCTCTAAATAGGGGTAGAACATAGTCTGACCTAATAATAATAAAATTTATTATTATTGTATAATAATATATATTATATAATTTTTGTATATAATAACAGTAGTAATAATAATAATTATTATTATTACTATAACTAAAGCGTTGTGTGTTAAGATGACTGTATACTTAGACAAACAAACCTATAGAAACCTATTTCTGTATTTTGGCCTTATGGCCAGGTTATCCCTGAAACCGTCAGAGCGTATCATGTCTGTTTTTCAGAAATGTCTTCTCCAATGAAAGGGAAAATAATGTTTAAGGTACTTAGAAACGCAATGTAAATATTTAGGCTTCAAGGCTACAAATACTTTCAAACCGCTTTTTCTCTCTGACATTTATGCATTAAATGAATATTACATCTTATTATTAGACTCTGAGAAAACGGCCGGAATAGAAAAAATTCGGTAAAAGATTAATACACTTTACATTTAAAACTGAATTTGTTCGTTAGAAATCAGGCTCTTACTTTCCTTTTGTTAGCTTAATCCGCTTGGCTGCCCTATTATAATAACATATATATATGCTGCTGAGAATCGCTGTATATTTTTAGTTTATCATCTTTGCATGCGTTGTTGGTTTTGCCTCCTTGAGTCAGAAATTCCGCAACACGAGAACGACAGCGCAGTAGCACATTCACCTGGGTGTAATTCGCCCAGCAACAATCTTTATAACCCAGAGAGCTTGCGACTGACAATAACAAACAGCACTGAGTCGTATGCAGAAAATAGCGATTCAAATAGCGTACTGCGTATTACAAACTGCTCTCGAATTTCTCACATACGTCTTATTTATCATCGACGGACTGGAGGCTGAACTCAAATGTTCGTAGTACTAACACGATAGAAGGAGCCACCGAAGTCGTGGAGTATCTTACGGTATATATATATATATATATATATATACGTGCTAGCTGTGCGCTCGTTTTCCAGCTGATGTAGCACTTCATGTAGAGAACCAACCTTGTATAGTCTTGTTCTCTAAACGTGTAGCGTAGATTTGGTGAAGTGCGTTTTGTTTACGTAAAAATGCCCAACCGAGTATATCCTAAAACTTTATATAATACTTTATCAAGATGCAATCAATCAATGACATACGTTCCAGAAGATGTCCGGTCTACAGGTGTTTCACTCGAGCAAATTCTCAACCCATATTTTATTGCCTTAAGTATGAGCGACCAGCGTGTCCTCAAAAATGGTATGTTAGGTCCTTTTTCCCAGATTCTACCCATAAGTCCATTTGAGTTTCCTCTGAAGTACCAAATTACAGAGTGTCATTTACAACCAAAAGCAAATTTTGATGTCAAGCAGGACACTGTATTGTGTAATACTTGTACTGTTTACTCAGAACGGCTTAGTGTATACTCCTAAAGTTTCAATTATCGATGATGCGAAGGATTTTTTAACCTATATATATATATATATATATATAGGATCTTGTTTTCATGAGCATTTTACTGTAAGCTAGAATAATGCATGCAAGGAGAATCGAGCAAAATATCAAATTGTTGTTAGTCAATCGTTTTTGTTCGGCCCAATCGAAACAGTTATAGTCCAGAAAACAATTCGCAAAATAACATGTACCGCGTCACCTATTACCACATCACTTGCCTCCTTGACTCTATTTCTAGGCGCGATTTGCTAGAAAACATATTAAACGAGTGAGCTTTCTTCTGTGCATATAACGTTTATTTTCGGGACTAAGTTCTATCAATGTGACAGCAACAAATCGCAACACTGGAGCCACCCTAACCAAGACAATCACATCGTACGTAATCCACCGAGAAACGACAAGAACCATCACTAAATGCTGATTTGCCTTATATTTTCCTATCTGTAAAGATCTTTGCTTATAATCAATGATTCTTCTAAGCATACGGGACCGGTCACCTGGTCATAGCTTCAGTATTTAGAATACTTCCTAAAACTTTTTTCCAGGACCGACCTTTAGTCAACATATGACGTTTATAGTGCTCTTATTTGGAAAGGTCGGTGCTGAAGTATCAACGGCAAACAGTCGGCCCGAAATGCCACAAATTTATACGTGACCTGAGCGCTAATGCGAATTGCCTAGACGAGATTGAGATAAAGAATCCCAAATTGGAAGGTTTATTTGAGGAACAAAATGGAACAAAATGCCAAGAAGAAGCCTAAGACCTGCATGAACAACACTAGCGGAAGTGCTCTCAAGCTACTATTATGAGATGATCGATCTTTGGGGAATATCGGTTGAAATAAAAAATTTCAGAAAGAGACCGCTTGGTCCAGGTCGCTTATTATAAGGTAGATATTATAGAATAATAATGATGTTCGGCGTAAACACATACGGCGAAAGTTACATAAAATATCTTCTACGTTCGATAAAAAGGCAATTTAGAACTATCGTATTACGTAACTAATAACAGAGTGGCACTATGAAGGTCTAGAAACCGAATTCAGACGTATTCAAATAGGCATTACACACTACTTAACAGGCTTTACTTCAACTTATTTATTATTTATTATTTATTATTTATTATTTATTATTTATTATTTATTATTTATTATTTATTATTTATTATTTAACCTCTAGACATCTCTAACCAACACAAGTGCTCATTTTCCTGTGAAAATTTCGGTTTAGGAATAAATAGAAAGGGGTAGAACAGGCAGAGCAAAATTGAAAACCAGACCCTGAGAGGTCAAAATGCATAAAAAATTTTCTTTAATAAAATCTATCTAGTCCGCAACGTTAGTTACAATATGCTTATTGAGTTAGGCTGGCTGTATGGTGTGCTGTTACCCTCCGAACGTCCTAGGAAAAGTTTTGCTGCTTTCAGCACAAACAGACTTGAGCGTTAGTTACAATATGTTTATCGAATTAGGCTAGTTGCGTGATGTGCTGTTACACTCCGAACGTCCTAGGCAAAGTTTTTCCGCTTTCAGCATAAACAGACTGGGGAAATGACTAAGAAGATGGACGACAATTTTTTAACCGTTCAGTTTTGTTTGGTGAATTTGGAAACACCTGGATGAACAGGAGCCATAATGTCCTTTGCCATTGCACCTTTTCTCTCACCGCTGTCGAGCGTTAACCTACGGTAAAGTGGTCTGTACTCCGGCGCCTGGCTTGCTGAACGGGTACACCCAGTGTTATTCTAGTTCTGACAGGGGACAGAGTTAGCGGCGAGACCTGGAGTACAAGAATGAGGGGGTAGAGACTCACCAGGTCTTACACGCCAACCACTACAGGGCAAGGGTCATTTAAACTAAAGCGCCATCCATCAAGGTGTCGCGGCGTCGGCTAGTCTGATGTCAAGCCCTAACACCACTTTAAGTCACTAAAGCGGGCATGGGTTAGCCAGCTGTGGGTTTTTTCTTTTGTCAGTGCTACTCACGTTCGTTAATAGGGGACGAAGTGCTACCTCGATGTACCGTTTTCCTCTTGATGCTTGCTGCGATCATCGCACGTACGACGCTTACGAATAAATACAGCCTCCTTACAGTGACCAAACGATATCAAACGTAATAATAGCAGCAACAACGCAGCTCCCTCACTTGTGGACACGATGACTGTGAGACAGCCGTATAGGCACAAACACGTGATCCCTCCCAGCGTTCGCGCTATCGTGGTTCGTCGGCACTATACACAATAATCCAAGCCAACTAAACGATGAAACCCTCTAGATCCATCTCTGGTTGCCGTTTTCAACGCTCGTTATGATCGACGGCCGTAGTTAATACTTAGGACTGAGAGGTAAAATTGAAGGAGACCGACTAGATGACTAGCTGCCAGCATATATTTTTGTTCGTTATGAGACGGCAGCGTTTTAGGGAGCTCCACTCGCTCTCGTACCTCGCGTCCCGGCTTCGTTTTGGTCAGCTGGGAGGAGAGCCGGTGTTTGCAGCGCGAGCCACAGCGCCGCCGTACGAGTCCCACCTCGGCCTGACAACGCTGCCTGATAGCGTCGCCGTGGTTCTCGCGTTGCTAGCACGCCGTCCACCGCGACACGGCCACCCTGGCGTTGGCCGGCCGCCGATCAGTTACCCAGCGCGAATCTGGTGGCCTTCTCCGACGTGTTGGGAGCGACTGTCTACGCGACACGCGCGTCCACCGGCGCCTCCTCTAGCGGAGGCGGAGGAGGTAACGAGCACGAAAAGTACAGACGCCAGAGCGCGGATAACGAAAGAACGGGTCTGTGCTCACCTGTCGTCCGTTTTGCCTCGCTGGGACATTGGAACCAGTGGCTCTTGTTCATAGTGCTTTCAACGGCCGCATTGCAGCTTTTCCTTTGGATGCTGGACAAATGGCAGATTTCCGCCACGGCCAGTCTAATGAGTTCCTCTATTGATTTGTGTTGATTGCCAAGGGTAGCAACAACCGTAGTCTAACATATATACATAGAGGTAGAATTGTACCATCTCCTACCGTACTAAACTTTTACAAAATGGATGTGTCGAGTATGAATAAGGGCGCCCAATGTGCTAATGACCAATTAAGATATTAAAGAGATCTGAGTATATTTTTTGTTTCTCCTGATGGAATTGGGCATATAACACATACCCAAATCGCGACAACACTCTTAATGACAGAGCTAACAGAACACTGAAGAACCAAAGTTAAGCAGAACACGACTGAGTTATCGTACAAAGCGGCAAACTTCCTTCCCAGCTTGGAACTAGCATACTACTACGATTCGAGCCAAGCAGCTCTTTCTTCCAAGGCACGGTTCTTCATCAAAATCACATCAAGATAACAGGGTTGCGTTAGCGAACTAAGCCTTTAGGTTCACTACACACGCACTCAAACAAAAAGACACGACACACAGAGAGATCAAAGAGGCGAACAGAACTGCAGTAAACCGAAGTAATTCCTTCAGCAAACTTTTATTATTATGACCTTTTCTGCGAAATAAAATGAAAATAAAATATAGCATGCTATCCTGTTCGCTGTACCTTGTGACTCTCAACTCGTTGTCCGGCAAAGACCTACTTATGAAAGCGTCATTTTTTACTTCGAAATCGAACAAAACGGAGAATGTTTCGAATCATTCAAGCCTTTGCTTATGTTCTACCAGCAACTCTGAGTGGAATTACTGGAACAAGCATGTCCAACTACAATTCTGACTCGCATTTGCTCACAGCAGACTTTAAACTACTAAGCTACTAGTTGCTTCAAATAACGAGTTGTCTTATTTGGAGGAGACAAATCAGGAGAGAAAAAAGAAAAGTAAATGTTAGAATAGTTTTTAATCGCCTAATTTATTTTGTGACACCCATAACTACTAACATGTCTAGAATACGTTGTATTGCCTACTGACGATATTTATTTTGTTAGATTAGAGAACTACATGCAACAATCATATATTTTGGTGTTATAAGCGGTGAATCAAATAGCCTAATACTGAAGACTTGAGACATCATCTGGGAAGCAATCGGACATGTTTACTGATGGTTTTTTGCTAATACGTACGCGTAACATAACTAACATCTATAATTTTTGTTACACTTTGCCCCAGCAACACTCATAAAACTGTGGCTCACCTACTCTTTCAAAAAGTAGATAAACTGAATAAAAATAATAGTCTTAATATTCTGACATAGTTATGTGTCGAGCTCCGTGGTTTGGTGCATCCGCGTACGCCTTGCGACCGGCGAAGACACGTAGGTGCACGGGTTCTATCACCGCCCTTGCAAGTTTACACTTGTGGTTCCTATCCTACGATGTAATGCAAAAGCGCTACCGTGGACGTTAAGTGTTGGGCGATGATGAACCCTAAAAATATCTTGACATTGTTATGGCTCATTTATGTAAGACATTATCTAGTGGTCTTGGAAACTGCTTAAATCTGAAAGAATTTTGCAGGTCTTAGCTAAAATGGCTGTTGATTGGGCAAACTAATGAAACTAGTAACTTAATTTAGTTTTCTTTGAGAATTATTACTTCATAGGGGAAGCAAACAGTAACGCTGGGTCTATGTAGAGCTCAGAGGTGCATATCGTAGATCTCCTGCTATTTTTAGCTCTCTAATCTGAAGTACATAAGTTGTACTGCGAACTGGATTTACCAATGCCGGTCCGGCACACAGGTCTCTGTTTTACAACAGAAACCAGTTTATACCTAGTAGCAATTAACAAAACTAGTCTTTCGCTAATTTCTGTATTCAAAAAGACAAATTTAAACAACTATGTTTCGCCGAATTTAGGTGCCGAGTATTTTCAAAATCTTCAGATTTGTACGATCGGACATATCACCTTCCATCAGATCTGAAAAATGGTGCTTTCGTACAGCCTTTCTTTAAACTACCTCTTCTATCTTTGTTGAATCTTTACAGAATTAACAAAACCAGAACAATAATACTAGATAGTAGTTAACTGTGTGTTAGCTTTCAGGCCAGTACAGCAACCACTGATAGAGCAATAGCAGTCTGTCATTTTATGGAAGGCTTATTAGCCTGCCTAGGGTCTGCTATATTTAATAAGCACAATAGTCAAAACAAGTACTGGTGTAGGTTACCTTGGTGTACATAGAAGATTTTATAGAAACTGGTTGGAGCAACTAGTAACTTTGACGAATTCTAATAATATATAATACATATAACCAGCCGCTGCAGCAGGAGCAAAACTCTCTCGATGATTTGAGTTACGATTTGAAACATGTACAAGCATGCCACGAAACATTTCCAATTTTTGATAACTTTATCATGGCAAACTCTACCATTTAATGACATTTTCATCAATAATGCTTTTAAAGCGATTTTTTTATTACAGCTAATTTCGCAAGTGGGAAAGAATTTACTTGGATTGAAGCTTTAAATCCTGACAAATTCTTGCGAAACAGATGGATATTACAAAATTTCAAGCTATACCGCCATAATGATAGCACTGGCAGCAATATTCCAGACTCAATACAGTAGTGCGGGAAAGATTAAAAACTGTTGCAAACGCATTTGGAAGCAAAATACGAAACCGCCTGTGGAAAACAGAAGCGCGGAGTTCAAAAAAACAAATTTTCATATCATGTTACTTTGAAACGTCACCTACGCGCAGTCGCAGTCAGTGCTTGAGGTACGAATCTTGTGTTAAACAGTAATGATGCTATCATTTGTCAGTTAAAAGTAGGTAGAAAAACGGACCATCAAGTAGTCACGACCCGTCAGCCACTGCCTATCACCCATGTACTTTGAGATCGCAAATCGCAAAAATGTTTCGCAAAATGACCCACATTCGGCGGACTTTACATGATTCAATAAGTTCTTTGATATTCTCTTACACGAATTGCCAGCAAAATCAGTTTCCCCTAGTGGGTCGTTTCGAATAAGCTGCGCATGCCCGAGCTGTTCGTGTTTAATTAGAATCCGCCCGTAACGATACCTACAGATGCGAGGGGCGAGATCAGCAGTAAAAAACGTTACTGACCAAAAATGACGATTCAACATTACCTGACTAGCCAAGCGCAATAAAACTTCACTATATTGTTGCGACACAAAGGAGAACCGGTGGTGGACCACATCCGAAGGTTTTGAATTGTGCTAAACCACTTGGTAGTTAATCAAGTGAGAAAGCGGATAGAACGAAAAAGGCCAAAGTCAACGGCGCAACTATAATCGAAAGAGCGGCAGATGGAAAAGAAACATAGGAATGCCGTGACGCTAAAAAAGTGGGCGTACAATGGTTTCGTAATACCTAGAGCACTAACGTTGGCAGCTGGTGAAGCACAGATGGAACACGGGTATTGTCAATGCAGGTATCTCGACATGTGGACACTAACTGTGACACCCATTGAACAATAAAGACTTCAAATAAGTGGCAGCAAAATAGGAACTACGCATCTTGGTTCTACCGTTTGAATTGAATTTCAAAGCTAGACCTTTGGTTTTAAGCATTAAAAGAACGGCTCTTCAAGATGTCTCTTGCATAAATGCACAGGTGAGTTCATGTTTCTTAGATGAAACAATGTGAATTACCGAAATTGGACCTTGAAGGGGCATTGCTTTAAAACGCTCCTGATTCTACCATTTTTATGCAGTATACAGTATACAAAACGACTAATACACACATTTAAGGTCGCTCTTAAATTACGATAATGTACGACACGTTGTGCTAAAAACGAGTGCGATACAGCAGCATAACCATCTCAGCTACTTAATTTCTATAAATTATTTTGAATGTTTTGATATCTGTGAACCAGCGAATGAATTTCACTAAAATTATACTTTTTTGTTTTTAAACGGCCTGAGTTAGGTTCATGTTACACCCTTGCCCTATAACTATTTTACATATCCACAATTCAAATAGTACTGCAATATTATTTAAAATAGGATCAAAAATCATATCTGATACTCTTGGCGCTCATACTTTTCGTTTTTTTGATAGGTTCCGCTGTAAAGAAGCGCCACTAAGTTCGTAGCCATTTGGGTTAATTTTGTTGGCCCCTTTTGAAGCGTAATCTGCCGTCTGGCTGTCGCCGTTATGTTCGTACAGGAAACTGTTTTTTCGACGATGTATTTTCCTGAACCAAACGTCAAGGCCCAGACTGCCTCTAAAGCTAATTTTATCGAAGTTTTACCAGTTTGTTTTACCCAGCGATACGGCGGATACATCCTGAGTCGGATCAACAGCATCCGCAGCCAACGAGCAACGGCGCCAACAGCAGCTTCATTGCTGTGCCAACATCAACCATTATCATGTTTTTGTTGCTGTCGTTTGTAGTGGTAATAATAGGAATAACGTGTCGCCCACGCGGGTCGTGTTCGTCGTCTTCCTCGTTGCTGTTGACTGGCTAGCCGGTGTCGCGGCTTGGCAACGCCATCCTGTTCCACTCCACCGTCGGCTGGGTCGAACGGCGGTCGGTATGCACGATCCACTTCACTCCTCTTCTCTCTTGCTGGATTTGCGCAGGCTGCGGGAACCGGCGAAGTGATTTGCTGTGCACGATTCTATTCAGCGAGCGCGAGCCAATCGCTAGCCCAGCGCCTCGCTATAGTTGTGACGGCTCACGTACTATTGCGGTTGTACAGTTTCGCTCTAGCGCTAGTAGGAAAAGCGGCCGTGGCAAATGGTTGCTAAAAGCGGCAGGCGCCCGAATTCGGGTTTCCCTCCGAGCGTTCGGTACCTCTCTGTATTTTTCTCCTTCTTCCTCTCTAACTTTCTATTTATCTATCTCTCTACTCTGTATTTTTGTCTGTCTACATATCTTCTCCACTAAATGAATGTTTTATTTTGGTTCAGGATAGTGCAATCGGGCGCAGGGGCTAGCTTCTATTAGCAATAGACTAATATGTTTATGAAGGATGACGGTGGTGGCAATACCTCAACATGCCTCTCGTGATCATGCCGTGTGTTCAGGATTTCGTGCGTTTGTTTGCAAGAAGCAGCGGTGTACCAATGTTCCATCCATAAAAATGTACTTATTGGTAATTTTTAATATAATTTCTGGAAAGGATGAGAAGGAGGAAAACCTTAGGTAACAACGAAAGTAAACGCCCTATTGGTGACCCGTGTCCAAATACCGCGTCCGCATATAAACAGCATGAAGCTAATAGCAGCAGCTAATCATTCATTTATTCTTTTTTTAGAATTCTATGATAAGTATAGCTAGCAGAAGCGCTAACGATGCTGGCGAGACAGGGCGGCTTGACCTATTCTTACGTTGGTAAATGTCCTAGAACAATGCTTATCTGTTTGACACGCGTATATGAATACCGTGCAAGTTTCCCTGTGTACAGATAATACGAATGAATCATATCAATTAAGTAATAAATCCGTGAATGGTTGTTTTTGGACTTAGCGGCAATTAAAAACATTCCCTAGCAGTACGCAACATATTATGGAGGTCATGTCCAATCCCCGGTGCAAGTGGTGTCATAGCTTTCCTATCCAAAAAATCAGCGAAATTAAACAATTTACCCTTTTGACGTTTGTTCTGCAACGATCAACATCAAACTTATCTGACATATTAAAAAAATCATTGACTATTGCCGTTGAATACAATTTATGGGTGCACTTTCTATCCAATACAGAGATTCTACTCTGGTCGTCATTTGTGAGATGAAAGGTGATCTACCGTACTATCATGACTGAGATCGCGAAGAATAGTTTGACTGGATTGGGTAATCTAAACCCACTTGTGTTCTGCATTCTATTAAAGGATCTTTCTAATCTAATAAGTCTAGAAGAGTCAAGAAGAGTCTAGAAGAGACTCTACAGAGTCTAGAAAGTTAATCAGAGTCATCTTGTTAGCACACAAGCTGGTTATTTTCAAGTTTAGCAGGTCCGAGTAAGAAACGCCACTCGCCTTTTCGTAGGTGTAACGGAGCTGGTATCACAAACATGATCTAAACGGGGAGCTGAAATTCAGAGTGGAAGGCAGGACTGCAACTGGTGACGCTTGCCTTACGATCCTTTGCATATATTAATAAGTCCACGTCTAGCTCTTCTTCGCTAGCGACCGATGTTTATTGCGTACGTGTCTAGGGAATGTAAAAAAGCTGTGATCAAATAGCTTTCGATCAAATCTTCTTAGGATCAGTTTTTTGGTCAAAATAGCTTCGATTGGGAGTTATGGACTCCGTATGATCTGGAGAAACCCTCATATCAGAGAACCTCAAAAATTGAATTAACTGTTTTTGTTAGAAGGAGACTCTGGAATTACACTTATATGGGCTATATATGGGCTAATCGCTTTTGTAACAATTAGCTATTTTTGGCCTAATGATTTCTGATTTAATATTTGGTTAAATTAAGATTCAGGCTGAAGGAGTGATAATTATGTGGCTAAGATTCTAGTTCTGTAGGCACGTTCTTACAATCACTCCCAGACAAATAGCTTGATTTGAAGCCAAGATGTAAATAAGCTTTCCTTTGTCGTAAAAAATATATGTTCAGGTCGTCTTACGCTGCTGGCTGAGGATTCGTTATTTCAAGTTTTTCATAAGAAATCTGGCCTCTAGCATTAATTTAAGTTTAAAATCGTTTAATTCTAAGACACTACGTTTTGACTTACTGCAGAGCTTAGAGCTAGGCCTTTAGACGCTTTCCGACAACAAGACAGTACAGCAAGCAAACAGCGATTGCAAGCAAGTGTAACTGCGTGTGAAAGCTTTCGAGGATCATCTTTAATTGGAAAGACGATAATCCAACAAAGTCAGGTTAATGGAGTGATACTCAATGACCTGTTTCTGCGCTTTTGATATGGAAAAAAGTAAGTTGGTTTAAAATATTTCAAATTTTCGCAATATCCAATTTGTAAGTGATAGTGGAACACTTGAGATACATTTTGCTTAAAAACCCATAAAAAAAATTCGTGTTAAACGGCATTAAATTGCGAAATACCTATTTACGCTAGATTGCGTGTTCAGGAAATCTTCTTGTCAAAAACCGTTTGCATAAAGGATTTATAATTGCGGTATCATGTTATTACAGTCAAATCTAATAGCAGGACCAGCACAAGTACAACCTTGAAAAAATAGAATAGCATTTATTGGTCAGCTTTTACCTTATTTTCACCACACATTTGTATTTTCTCTAGACGTTGTTCTGCTGCATACTATGGCATTTTGCATATGAAAGCATCGATTCTATTCAGAGAGTGCGTAGCTCAAGGAAATTTCTAACTTAAGAACTTCACTGATTGCTCTATGTGGGAACATGTATGGACTAAATGGATCAAAATTTCTTCCTTCAAATTATTAAGCACACTTACACGTTGCTTTAGTTCAAAGGGCTACCCCTCGCTAAGAATATCTAGGTCACCTATAGATCACAACGTTTAATGGTTATTTTAATGCAGTTTAGGAAAAAATTGACAAATTTGGAAAATTAGTTACATAGATTCATATCTGTTGAGGAAAAAACTCCGTTTACTGCCATCCTAGTTATATGGGGCCCTAGCTATGTACACGAGACTCCATATGCGTAATTAACGTTAGTGCAGTAAGAGGTGCTCAAAAGGGAATTCAGAGGACTTTTGAGTGTGCTCGATGCAGTGTATGGCCCTGGAAGTCGCACGTTGAGAACGAAATATAATACTACAGCGCGAGGGGCCTAAACTTGGCAAGAATCACCCTTAACAATAAAATACGATCCGTTTTTTATGTACGCCTGGATTTATCAAGGCATCGGCGACCCTACCTCAAAACATAACGGAGTGAAATATGCGGCCATTAGAGTTAACTGCCAATAATATTAGAATCATTGCGTCACGTTCAACTAAATAAAGCTATTAATTTCATTATGGCACATTTAGTAAACAGAAGAGGCTCAATATGCATTTTCTCAGGGACTAGAAAATCTTGAGTGGATTTGTATGACGCGGATCATTTAGTCTACTAATACTTCAATGTTTACAGATACCTGTCAGAACGTAAGTTCATAATATTTAGGTCAAAATTGTCTTGTTCGTTAGATTAAGAGCATACTTTAGATCTTTGGCATCTTACCAGATGCTTGCTTCGATTGCCTGTCAGCTTTGACGTAACTTTATTGACTAGAGTAGTGCAGCTTAGTACAAAATTTATCTCATATGAGCTCTAGAATATTTTTGAGTTCAAGTTTTGATTTCCACGGCTTCCGATTATTTTCCTCGCAAAATAGCAATCTATTTTACCTCTATAGTCAGCAAACAATGCGAATTCAATGATTATTTCCGATGTGCTAGAATATGAATGAGATCCTTCAAGAGGAAAAGGAAACGTAGTCTACACTTTGCGAGCTAGCTGCTATGACGTTAAATTTTTCCCAATGACATTCATATCGCTAGTGTACGTCTTCCTCCTCTAAGTTGGCCGACGTGACTGAATTCACTCATAAAATTGTTTTGTCCATGAAGGACGGCTGCTTTCGGTTTGCCCCATGCAACGTCCGCTACCTTCTACTGCATCGACAGATCACGCTTACTTGTGACATTGCGCACTGTGAGCCTTTCGTTTGTTAAGCTACGTCTATCGTTCGAACTCCGCTAACAAGGGTGTTGCTCAAAACGTCTGAAGGACCTAGGGACCTTCGCAATTAAACTAGGTGTTCTAGAAATGTGAGTCGCAAATTTTCGGAACCTGAGAGGTTGCCAGTTACATGATTATAAGATCCCTCCGGGTCTATATTATTTAAGCTAAAAAGATCGTAGCTTTAAGTCTAGTCAAGCCTATATGATTATTTGCTGGTTGGAATAAACATTCGATTACTTGTTGAAGCATTATGGGCGAATTAGGCCATTTATGTAACCATTGCAAGGCTTATCTCACAGCCGAACTGCTCACGTAAGACATCACCAAGATGACCAGCAATCTGAATTACAAAACGCGTATTTCGAAACAAACATATTCATCCACATGTAAAAGAAACCGGAGCTAACTGGTTCTGCTAGGTCAAAAAGTCTTCCTGTGCACGTCTTTACCTATAGAAAAACTGCGTGTTTATTTATGCCATCTCGTGATCTTCGTGCTTTCGAAACGTCTTTATCAATATGTGCTGTTTAAACGCCGTTTTTGAACATGAATGTCCGCTTATCTCCTTGTTTCATATCCCCATCAGGGCTGCTGCATACCGATTTAAGGCCTTAAGTTGAAGTACGTTTTCAGTCGTCAGCGAGGTGGCCTATGAATTCGGACTTGACTGCGTGCTCCGTTTCTATGAGGCCTTTGATGTGTAAGATAGTTACAGACATTTGCCGCCTAGTAAACGCATTAAATATGGAAAACTTTTTGAGCAACTCAATAGAATCGGCAGTTCTCCCCGACATGTTTCTCAACGGTGCCGATCGTTTGTGAAAGTAATTCAGCATCGCTAATGTTATAAGGTCTAAAAAATAGACGAGAAGCGCATTGCCTCTAGCCACTACGTAAACATCGCAGCGTTTCAAGCAACGTTCAACAAAACTAGACCGGCAACTTATTTAATGCATGACATTTTATCAAAGTCTTTGCCGCTCACGAACAGCGTACACACCCACTTTACGAATGATCCTTTAGTTAACTAATAATCAACCCACTTCGACCAAATTCGTTCAGAACATAAAACAGCGCAACAGTAAGTATATATTCTTCGTTATTTTGTTGCGTCGTTTCACATTCTTATCTAGGTCTATTCACAAATGAAATACTCGGCCAGGGTTTTTTTAGTCCAAGTTATTTTCGCGTTTCATTATGCACTAGTAAACACTATATTTAAAATACTACAGAAATGAAAAATTCGTTTATGTACATCAATTCAACATTCTAGTTGTCTCCAGTACCACGGTTAGTACTTGCTTTAGAGTCGTTTAATATACGCAGGTTGGGGGAAACCCTCCTGCTTTGTCTTGGAGTTGATCGGTATAGGTGACATGAAGTCCTTTCCGGACATCGACTCTAGTTTGGAATGTACTGGGCATTGTGCCCCCTCAAAACCTTAGTAGAGACCCCAAATGCAGAGTACTATAGGCATGCCTAACTGCGCTGGAAGTTCATTTTCCGCATTCTTGTCACCAAGCACGTACCTGGCTCGTAATTCTTGTCCCACAAAGTTTTAGTGAAGGCTGCCTCATATTTCTAATCCTGTTCCCTGTTCAATTCACTTTCCGTTTATCTAAAATAGTTCAGTTAAAATGTCGTTAACTGCTCTTACGAATGGATGGCAAAACGTTAGCTAGAGGCAATATTTACTATGCCTTTGTCGGCAGTTAGTATACAACAAAAAATAGATACCCACGTACCTACTCCGGTAGGATCAGTGGCATTACCATATAAATCTAGATAAAATGAAAGTTAGTGAAATACTTCCGACGATAGGCGATGAGCTGACAATAACCAGGAGAAAACACACAAACGAATGGTTATATTTATGCCTGTGCCGCAAAGAGCGGCATATCCCAAGTAATTTCTATGTGCTGTTTCTCAGCAAATCGTGGCTCATAAGCAGCAGTTCGAGGGATGGCGCTACGTGGAATATAATTGAGGCAAACATAGCAAAATTGAAATTTTTGTTTCTTGAATGATTAAAAAAGGTAAAAGTTTGACAAGGCTAATATTCGCTAAATGGTAGCCCCTTTTTTCATAGACTTAGGTGAGCCATTTCTGTGTAAGCCTAAAAACAGAACAATTAAATAAAAATGATACAAAATTATATGTACGTCTTTATTGTAAGAGGAAGTTTGTAGCACAACTGGTGCCAAGAACAAAAGGAAAATGGACTCGCTCGTCCCTGTAAGCTTGTTTCTTAAATGTCAGAATTGCTTAAAAGATGTCTTTACCGCGAAGCCGTTGGTGATTTTTTTCTTTGACCTCGACTCGACAACATTGACCAAATTAGTGTTTGGATTCATCAATTCAATCATGTCACACCTTTAGTAGCTCTGCTTTGGTAAAAGAAATGTCTCGCTACTTATCATTCGCACACTCGAGAAGAACTTGTAGCCTACACTAATAAAATTACGGTCGGATTAACCCAAAAGCAGTTAAAATATTGGGCACCGTATGAATATTGTTACAAAAACCACACATATCCTCAACATGTGTAATTTTTACAGGGTTATACCATTCTCACTATATAAAAATAGTTTAAGAACCAGAATTACACCTTTGCGTGTGTAGTATTTCTGAATTTGATTTGATTTTTCTTTAGGATCTGATTGCAAAATAGGAAACATCAAAATGGGGCCGTTGCGTTAACTGTGTGAATAAACATGCGCACTGTATCTTTGCACTCTCATATTGATAATAACGAAATAAATCTTGTGGTATGTTTAGTGTAATAGTAGAAGACGTAAGAAGTACAGGTATGCTTGGGTTACTCTTTATCTACATTGATACAGAACGTACTCTACTGAACAGTTAGCAGACACGTGATAACGCTAGCAAACAACAGCGGCAAATATTGCTCTCTTAGC
>MNPL01014968.1:34288-44805 GCA_002081605.1 Tropilaelaps mercedesae | reverse complement strand
ATATATATATATATATATATATATATATATATATGTATTACCTAGGTAAGCCATTAGTGAAGTATGTGTAATGGCTTTGTTTGAGTTTTGACAGGCCATATTTTTCTAGTTCGATAAGTTTCGTCATTGAGAATTTGTTAGCATTTTCTTTTTCCATCGGTTCCTCTGTCAGACAGTGTCGTCTTCGCGTATGCGACGACGACAACTGCCAGTGCTCGTCTCGAAAAAACCAACGTCAGCTGAGGCGAGCGGAGACGCTGCAGAAAAGCGACCCGTTCTCTCTCTCGTCAAAGTGACTCTATGGCTGGCATCACTTCATAGCTGGCTGTTATACACTGACGAGGCGAAGGGAATAGTCGATAACGACGATGCATCGACGGCTATGACGGCGAATTCGCGGTGGGCTAGATGAACCAACAAAAAAAAGCGTTGAGTTCCCCCAAAAGAAGAAAAGAGCAAGAATGGGCGCAAGACGACCTGAGAGTGCCGGGGGTATCGGTGGGGTCTAGATGGGGTAAGGATGAAGACAAGACAATGAGAACCTGAATCGTTCGGGTGGAAGATTTTTTGACAGGTGCCTCGAGGGGTGACGCATGGAACGCAATGAAGGTTGGATTCAGACTTCGTTGACGACGAGGGTTGGCAAAATGGCGATGGCTTAGAATAGAAAGGAATTGGGTGGAGGGAGGAAGGTTAGAAAAAATGGTCAGACAACATGGAAACAGCGAATGCGAAGCGCCCATAGAAAACGGCACAGGGGTAGAGATAGGCAGGTTTGTCGAGCCAACAGGTAGAGAAGATGTCCAGACTAAACGCGTTCGTTGCCCGGGGGTCGACTGGCCGTCTTCTATGTGCGCCTTCTGTCGAAATAAAACAAAAGAAGACTGCGCTGGGAAAGCTTAATCAACCCTTGTCTTTCGTCATAAGCCGCAACGGATGTTGCTGACTCTGTGCCATTTGTCATTTCATCTCTTATCAGCTGCCACCTCGTCTATACATCTATTATGTGGTCTACGAGCCTCGTCTCTCGTATGCAGCAATATACGTCTATTGAAACCATTCAAATGAGACGGCTCTACGGAACAGTATAGTCGGTGACGTCCTTTTCGTCAGTGATGTATAATAGGCCCTCTTAATTCTAATGTGACGAAATAGTTATGGGTAACAAACATGGCATGACCGTTGAAGCGAACACTGCTTGCGGTCCAAATTGAAAATATATGGACCGTCACATATTTTTCATCATATGCATAAAAAACCGAAGCACAGTGAAAGAGCGGACTTTGGAGTCGTAATTGTTTGCTATTTCGTTCGTTTGAACAAAGGAGAAGGAGAACTAGGGCAGGACAGCTGGCGTCTTTGTCATCGAAACTAACGAAAAAGCACCAGTGAACTAGGCCACTCGGGCAAATTTCCAATTATTTCCTCCTGATCCTTTGCCAAGAGCGGCCAGTTCAAGTCTGAGGGGAACGGGCACAGCAAAACCATGAGTTTGGTCGGGCGCGGTGGCCTAAAGCCATGAAATGACGATAAGAATACGGCCTTTTTCTCACTGTTCTCGAGAGGCTATCAGAGGCTAGTGGGCTCGCTTCCAGTCCGAGCAAAAAGTGCGATCTGGCGATGGTCTCGAGTTAATTGCGCCCTCCTGATCCGAGATGATTGGCCACTTACACAAACTAATACAATGTACATACGTGTATCGAGAGATACCTTTGCCGGGTGTCGCCTTCAGCCGCCACGGCATGAGCGACCGCGGTATTTAGACGCCAGTTTATTTGAAGTATGGACATAATATTCACTGTGCTGACAGACGGTGACGTCAGGGGGTTTGACTCTGTGAGGGGGGAGTGCGTCCACATTCGGGCACCCACCGGGCGTTTATATACAACCACTATGTTCGGCGCTAAGCAGATCCCCTGTACCTCTATGCGAGCTGTCGAGCGCGACGACGGTAAGCGCTCTAGCATTTACACCGCGCGTATAAAAAAACGCGGCCGAGCCGCCTCGCCACTCAGCCGGCACAGCGAATTCTCTCGTTTAAGAGCACGCGGACCCCGGACAGGGCTCCACGGGCCGAATATATATACACACACGGACCCATACGAGTACGATGAAGACGTCGGCCGCACTTTGAGCAAGTGTCAAATTTAATTCTTACGAAGAGAAAAAATACGGCCTCCATCGTTTCGTCCCTCGTGCGCTGCTGTATTACCGCTTTTTTAATGCAGTGTATCATTTTCTTTTCGTCGACAAGTGTCCACGGAGCGGGTTTGTGAAGTCACTGGCGGCCATCGGAGCCAGGCGACGAAGGGGGGCAGCGATGGTCAGAAAAAATGGCCGTTTTCGGTTGTCATTGATATTTTTTTGGGTCGGCTCTGAGAGCGCGCGCTCGACCGACGCGTTTGGTCCCGTTGGACAAGCTATTGTGAGCCAGCAATGGCTCCCTCGTATGCCCTCTCATTCCACGAGGCTCAGGAAATTAGCGCGAGTGTCTGTGTGGCTAAGCGCGCGGTTTTGTACGGAAGCGACGAAGTAGAAACGGGGTCACTCAGGAATCAGAACCAAGTCACCACGCAGTTAGCAATTAGAGCAGATGACACCTCTTTGTGGCCACGTACCTGTAGAATGTGGGTAACTTGGTACACATTGCCGCCGGCTTAGGTAGAGTGTTTGGAGTCTGTTTTGGTTTTTCCGCTTGAGCTAATAACCTCAGAAATGCGATGGTACGCTTTATAGCGACGAATAGCAGAGCTGTGTAAGTACGGATCGACGAGTTTGCATTTACTTTTCCAGATAGTCGAATTATTTATTTTTACCGACTTGAGAGCGCTACGTATAGTTGTATTCATTTTTACACGACTTTCCGTAGGTTTAGCCTACATACAAGATAATCCAAAAGTAACTGGATACTTTGAAAATTCCTATGGTCACGTTTGTTTCAACTTTTTTTCAATTTTCGTCCTGGCATTATGTCATTCTGTGTGGAACATGTCTAGTGTAGACTATAATTATTTTTTATATTAATATGTTTGAATCAATTTTTAAAATAATACAGAAGCACGTGCGCATGTAAGGTATTTAATGGGTTATTTTTACGATAACATTCATATATGTCAGGATGTGTATTGGCAGTTCCATTGAAAACTATGCGTTTTTGGATTGTTAAGGCAAAAAATAAAGAAACACCCTTGAGTGTGGGATAAATAAACGTTTTCTTACCGGTTTAGGCATGAATAACAACTATTTACTTCAGCGTGAATGGAGCCGTAAATTAACAAATGGATTCTGTCTGGGTCGTGGAAATTTTTGAATGGCTCACCATGCTTGTTACGTACTGTATATGTTTTATTTTAGAACAAGGACAAACGCATACGTAAAAGAGAGTCAGCATAGCAGAAACAATTAAAAATTTTAAGAGCATTGACCTCTGCAAAGTTTTCAAATGAGGTTACTTGATTTTTACGCACTGTTTTTTCTATTCGTATTATTTTTCTATTCGTATCCTATTTTTCTTACTCTTTTTCAGTCTGAAACTGATGTTGGTGCATGTTCACAACGCCACTTTGTGTCTCCATCTTTGTGGTCGTTCAGTATCTCACCGCTGTGCCAATGAATGGCAGAACATTGATTTCGTTCATGGACTTCTATGACACTTCATTTCAACACTTGGATGGCTAGTTTGCGTGCAGTAAATACGCGAGCTTTTGTCCTGAATAACATCATTACATTTTGTGTCCATCATAGGCGTAATCACTGCTATCACCTTCCTTTTCACCAACCCCACCTGGATCTCTAAATGTTTGCTTTACATTTGCGTGAATTATTGAGATATGGTCTGCTCAGGTATGTGTGTTTCTGGATGTGCCTACAACGTGTATATAACCTCCATACCAAAAAAAGCAGGGAATAATGCTTTTATTTTTCGGGTAAGTGTTCGCACCTCTTTAGTGCTTTCTAGGGTATCCTACAAATGTTTGAAACTGTCGCAGGCGCAAAGGACAGATTGTTGGTTTTTGTGCGCGTTGATGCTACCTAGATAGGCCAACCGACGTGTCGCCCCATCCCGCATCCTTCGCCCGCATTAGAATAGGTGAGACTGAAAAACAAAACGACACTTGTGTGTGCGTGCGTGTGGTTCTTACATCACTGCGAGATCTGGTGTTGCCGACTTTCATACACGAACGCGTGTCCATAGGTGCGCAAAAGGGAAAACAAGACCGTCTACTCACCCATGGGAGTAGATATTGTGGCTGTCCATAAAAGTGGTCAGGCAGTAGAAAATAACAACCCGACATTGGCCAGCTCATGCCCATCTGTCGTATTTCTACGGAAGTGCAATCCCACAATGGAGTGAAATAGTCCATCGAGTTGATAGCAGGGCTCGCTGCTGTACAGCCGACTGATTCACCGCCATTGAGATGTGGCAGTTGCGCGTGAGTATGGAAAAGGGACAAACGAAGGCCGAAGCCTCCAGTTAGTTACAATCAAAATACTATGTAGATGTATACGGCGCGCCAAGATGCGGTTGATACAGACATCGATACAACGAAGTTCGTAGACTATACACGAATTAGAAGCCATCTCAGACGAGTACAGGCGCAGAAAACTCAGCTCACATGTTAATATCGAAACGCTTCACATAATTTTATTAACTTTTGTTGCTATAGTGGACGACAGAAGCTCGGCATACAGATTATTGCTGGTATGTGTACTTACTATGAAAAGAAACATTTGTGAATTTCGAGCTTAATAAGATAATTCGTAATAATACTAGTATTACTAATGAACTTTTATGCATAATTATTGTCATTGATTAACCAAACGTTTTATCAATATGACAATGCTACTTACTATTACTTATTAAATGCGGAAAGAAAATCGGGCTTATGACAAATCTGTCTATCTATTTATCTACAGTGGGACAATCGCTGAACAAGTGCGTTTAATTATAACGTGAGCATGATGCTCTTATGGCTGTGGGTGTTGAATATTTTACTGAAATTTTGAATAAATAAGTAAAATGATGCCCATTTGTTAGCGCATCCTTTATTTGAGACCTGTAGGCATTAAACTGTTAATTGAGTTACAAACTAAACTAAATTGCAGCCGTACGACATCGATGATTTCGGTAATCACCACCACATATCTATACCGCCCGTTGTGGCGCTGCCACATAGGCTAAAAATAATCTCCGTTCTTTTGCCACTACCAAATACCAGCCTCAACCTGCGACTCCGTCAGTGAGCTTCACTTGTGAGTCCCCTGAGAACTCCGCAATGCGATAACGAAGCGGGTCGGTCGAACCGTCTTTTCTTGCCAAAGTAAAGCCGCTAGCGTAGCGATAAGACTCCGATATCAGATAAATCACTCTCACACAGAGTAATAATCAGTATCATCATCATCATCGCTGTACAGTTCAGCGACATATATAAATATAGTGTATTAATGTGGTCCCTAGCAACGTAATGGCGAGGAATCGAGCTAGAGCAAAAAAAAGAGATGGGGACCTAGAAAGGACCTATACAGCTGCGCAGGACAGAGGCGGTCCCAGCCGATTGGTTCATTTCGTTTTGTGTTCGCTTAGATGTGAGCCATGGGACTTAAAATAATAATAAAGACCTCAAAGTAATACACTTGCGCCACTAGCGACTTGCCACGCGACCACGACTATCGACCAGAGTTGGATCATTCTCAAATTTCAAACCTGCAGAAGGCCGCCACCACTGCCGCCGCCCCTGCAAGATGGTTATCGCAAAATCGCCATGAACTACTCCGGCATGTATAGACAAAAAAACTACTATGCAGCCCTCGGTGAATGCAATACGTCCCAGATACCGACAGCCATTTAATGGTAGCTTAACTGAATGAAGGGGGTGAGTATGCTGTTTGTCATCACACAAGTGAATTCTTATTACCACCATTGAATTGTCATAGAATTAAATCAAACACGGTACTCGAGAGCTGTAAATGAATGCGCGAGTTTATGAAATGGCTGCTTTGGATCTGTTTGACCTGCGAATCAACCGATCTAATAGAAATCAAACTCTAGTATGTGTGTGGCTCCGTTTAGGTATCAGATCGGTTTCTCATAGCCCTTGTAGAGTGTTTGTCGGTTTTTGCACTAAATTTAGGATCGTAGTGCATCAGTTAATCGACAACGTGGCATACGCCGTGGTATACGCCGCGGATTTCTAGGCTGGTAAAGCTTTTCAACTTTTTCTATTTGTTGTTCTATGAAAATGGCGAGGCCGACTCACAACCTGGCCAGCGAGACCCTTCCCGAAGCGGTGCAAAAAACTGATTAAACAGATAACTTGTGGACGATCCTATATCGACGTTGTATGTATGTCTATTCTTCGCGTCCATTCATCAGTGTTAATATACGAGCGTTCATAGACTCCAGCTGACCGGCTCACCTAACTGTCACTTCCCGACAACGTGGATTGGATTCTACCCATTCCTTTATTTAGGTAAGGTTTATCGCTGTATAGATTTTGCGCAGATGCACTACGCTTTCTGCTCATCTATTAACAGCTGAGGGGTGATAGTTTTGAATGCGCTGCCAAGCGTCGAAACGAGCGGTTTCTTCACTCTTACAGCGAGTGGCGAATGAAAGGGTTTTTGAGGGGAGCCTTTGCGTCTTCGTCGTGGTTATCGTCGCCGTTGATGTCCATAATCGACGAAGAGGCGTAACGGAACAAGAGCAGATCCTTGTTCCCGTGTTCTTCTCCCCCCCATTGTAAAATCAGAGCCTGTCGCTTGATCAGATGTCTTGGCCCGGGGCGCTACGACGATCGGAGAATCGTCTGGCCATTTTCTGTAGAGGAGTTCGGACGTGGACTAGAAAACGAAGAGCGTTTGTGGTCGGCGTGAGACACGTGGTACGGTTATGGTTACGAGGGATCAACTTGGTAGTGATGATGCCTTGAGCCGACGCAGTTGTCTAAGTGTTTAGTGTCGTTCCAACAGTCGTTCGCGGGAAACACCGCCAATAGGTAGGGGATGCCTCGAGCACCTTTGTTCGGCTATGCATGCACACAAACACATGTATATTGGCAAAATAGCGACGACCAATCTAGCAAAACGAGCTCGGCTAAAATGCTACTTCACTACTTTAACTTGATCCGTTGTTTGTCATTGGCCGGCCACGGGCATCGGCTTGGTGAGTAGAGATTATTCTGATACCCACATTGCGAATGTTGTTGGATAATCAAAAAGAAAAACGACGAGCACAGAACAACCGTGGACCACCCCAATCGTGTTTGATACTACGATGCATCCAGGCGTAGCGGTTGCACTGCTCGGCGAAGGCGAGGTCATTTATATGTGGAGCTCTTGTTGTTCCTTTGCCGGTGTGTGTGGCCTCGATAAAATACGCACAAACGCCGCAACTTTGTTTTGCCATAGAGTAACTCGTTCACTGTAAAACAACTTTGGAGAAATGGAAAACCTAGGGCAGTAACGACATATGTTGGTATTTTAACGCCAGACTATCCCCCGCATGTTGATCAGAACTAGTTACAATTATATTTAGGTCATCTCGCTCTCAACGTCAGAAGAACGTCTGAGATGTATCTGCTTTACCATTCCTCTAAGTGCTACTTTGAACATTGCGCTTGTTAACTACGCAGACAAACTAAAAATCTGTTTTACGCAAATCAACATGACCAATATACGTTCTAGATGGATGGTCGGAGAAAAAATGCGAAAAAGAGACACGATTGACGTCAAATTTTGGCTAAGGACGAGTTGAATAGATTGGTTGATCATTCCTGCGGCGGGGAAGTGGCCACTTTTTTCGACAGCTAATCTGGAAGATTGAAGGCCCGCTCCTGTTCACGAGCCCACGAATAGTATATATTCTCGCAACTGCTCTTATTTGGAATGAGTTAAGCTTACCTCTGCATAAAGGAAGCAGTACCTGCTATGTAACCGTTTAAATAATCGTCTTGATTGATCGAGCTTTTCCATTAATACCACTCATTATTTTCACTTGGTTCTGTGTGCATTACGAATATGCCATCCGTCCCTTCATTGAATTTGTTCTACTTCTATCCTTTTATTTCTTTCCTATTTTGCTCTGAGCATCCTTTGTTACAGGCCGTTCTCGCCTGCGGCTGAGCTTCCTGTGTTTTCTCCCGCTGTCTGTCCGCCTGTCTCTGTTATCCTAATCACTGCCTTCGTAACAACCGCTCAATAAGATATTCATTAGGGTATGCTATCATCGGTCTTTCGTTTCCTCAGTTCGAGTGTCGAGCAGCAGCAATCTCTGCGTTGCGACCAAGCTGCCGCCGGCTGTCCGAGACTATGTTCTTCCAGATGTTCGGAAATGGAGACACGTCCAAACCCTTTCACGTTTCCTAGGGTCCAATCCTAAATGCGTCGTGTGTGCTGGCGCCGTGTGTGAGCCTCTTTCTTTCCCCTAAACCACCCGAGTCTTAAGTAGCGCAGCGCATGTTTGACGTTCGCTGAGTTCGCCAAAGCCGTACAGTAACCATACGAGCGAATCGGCACCGATAGCTCTATTGAACGTTAGTGGAACAACCCTATAGCATCCGTTTGTCCAATCTTCGAGACATTTCTAGCAGATCCGGAAACTCGGATCGTCAGCCCATTCAGACAACTCCGAAACCATCCGATGGATGTCACCTCTAACCTCAAAGGGTTGACAGAGATTAACCTCGCAGCCGCCTAAATGTATCGAAAACTACCTCCATCTTATACGTCTTGGACACAAACATGCGTCCTAGTTGTCAGCAAACGGAAATTGATAGCAGTTTAGAAACAAGAGAGCATGGGCATTATGCTATATCACTTATGGAATATGGCAGCAGTCGGGTTGTGCCTATGCGATCAAAATGAGCTGATTTCTGAGCTGTTGAATGAACAGCACTGGCCTTTATGCGACTTTTTGGCTGTCTGTTGAGTCTGGTGGTGGCTTTCGTACATTCGTTGAAATGAAATTACATTGATGTGTACTCTACACCGATGTGTGTATATCAAACATTTACTCATCAAAATCCATGAAAGTGCCTACTGTTCCTTACTATCGTTTCCTAGTTCGTTCATATCTAAAGGTCATTTTTATTGATTTTTCCGTTTTTTTATTTTTGCTTGGATTTTATTATTATTATTGCTTTAAATGAATGCATACTTTATGATCATGAACTTAAATTTTGTCAAAGACGGTAGATTATATCACTACTGCAATGAAGGTCTTATAGGTCTCAAAAAAGGAACTTCAACGTTTAAGAAACTGAGACAAATTGAGACAAATGAAAATAAAACTTGCTCATCTTTAGAAGTTACTATGATTTTAAAATACATCGAAATTGCTCCTGTTTCTTAGGCTACGTGTCAGATTAGATCCTGCAATGTGCATTACTATTGCTATTTATATAAGGAACACATATTTTAAGAGATTTTTAACAAGTGTAGATTCGCAAGTCCGGCTTCGAGTTGATTTTAAGCACTGAAAATGGTATATATATAATGTGGCGTTCTCGACACATTGAAGCGTATAACTAATATCTAGAACAATATTAAATAGGAACTGCAATGTCCAATCATCAAGATTGCACCTCTATATCAGCCGGTGGTGTTAATTGTAGACAAAGTTATGATGACGAATGGGTTGTTACCATCCATGGCGTGGCCGGGCGTGTAACTTGTTTGCCTCAACTTTTTATCTCCTTTTTTCTTGCTACTTTAGCTGTCACTGTAAAGCGGTCCTTGGACCTATGAATCGTACCTCTTCCTTGCCCTTGGGGGTTTCAGGCCTCAGGAGGAATGTTTATGGATGCACTATTGGAGGTTGGACTGGAGCAAATAATGCGTGAAACGTGTTTGTTTATTTGTTTGCTATTGATTCCATTTCTCCCCCATTCGCTGCTCAATGTCACACCAAGTGACATTTGCCATTGACAGCTGCTGTGTGCTCAGGGAGCCCAGCCATGGGCACCATAGACGCCCGTCGGGCGCTGTAGTTTGCGGTTGCTTTCCTTCGTTTTTTCTCGTTCCTGTAGACGCTTTCTGCGTAGCTTTATGCCACCCTCCCTTCATCTCGCACAGTTCGTGTGTGTCTCGTCGACAAAGTTGTGCTCAACCTATGGGAAAATGTCGTGTGAGCTTGTGTCTGTGTACATCGGAATGCCGTTGTCGCTTGTGGTCGTGGTCAAAAGCCGTACTTCTACGCATCCGAGTTCATCGACGTGCATTTCGTCTTAGACGAGTCGACATCGATGGGTACAGCAATGACGCGAAGGCGATGTAGTACCATGTATACACTCTCGGGACAAATGCCAAATGTTGTCGAAACGTCGAAGCCCACCAGACCAAAGTAGAGCTGGGAGTTTTCAGGATGGCTAAACGTAATGAAAACAGACCCCGGTTTCAGCGCAGCGTCATGCGCGGTGGCGCTTCATGGGTGCGATCATGTACTGTCTGTGGTACTTGGGCCTTGTAGATAACTGAATGCCTAATAATGGCGACGCGACCACCGTAAGACGAATCTAAAA
>MNPL01014968.1:1496-34278 GCA_002081605.1 Tropilaelaps mercedesae | reverse complement strand
AAATGTGCACCGGCGGGGATCGAACCCGTGCACCTACGTGTCTTTTCCAGTCGCAAGGCGCATACGCATGCACCAAGCCACCGAGCTCGACCACTTTATCACTTTATCAGTCAGTTTATGTCACTTTATCAGAGGTAGCGCGTGTTATAGAATATGTGCTGAGCAACCATACACAGACGGACGAATGCACTGGTTCGCGCCATTAGTTGACCGTCTGAAATGATCCTTTTAAGGGGGAATTCCTTTCCTGAGGGCATTTAATGTACTGTGCGCATATATAAAGGGTGATCCATCAGTGCTTAAGGATTTAAAACATTTCAAAGAAAAGATGTTATTGTGGCTTTCAACCTACTACTATCCATAAGAACGTTGGGGGAATATTAATGCGGCACACATTGTTTTCACGACTATTGGATAAATCCACCATAGTTTTATTAGTGCATGCCCTAATGTTGTTTTCGAGCGCGTCAATTATAGCTAGCATTACATATTAGTCTTCAAAACACCATAGAGAAAATCCATCGGCATTAAATCGCAAGATAGCGGGGGATTAGATACCGGAGAAGTGTTTCTCCCAACAGCATCTTAAAGTCTATTAGGGCCGATCGTCAACCAATATTTAACGTCCACGGTACCATTTTTTGCGTTACTTCGTAAGACGGACCCCATATAAATGTAAATATGCAACGGTGGGGATCTAACCCGTGCACCTACGTGTCTCCTCCGGTCGCAAGGCGCACATGAATGCACCAGAACACCGAGCTCGACTCCCAACAACATTTAATTGCTTCAAACGTTACTCACGTCAATATAATAATCAAAGAAAATTAACTATAAAGCCTCTAATATAAATGATGTAAATGACAGTGTGCCAAAAAGACTTAAGAGTAACCCAAAACCTCACAATGAAAAGATCTCAAAAGGCGTGTATCTATATATGTTGAAGACTTTTTTAAAAGGTTGAAAGGTTTTGACATTTGTATATCCCATACAGGTCCGGTTACGTGTGACTAATATTTATATGTATGTTCTTCATCCCTGGGATCAGCGACCATCGTTAAAGCTAATGAGAAGTAAATACGAAATTTGAGCTACTGCTAGGAACTATACAATTTAGTTATAAACGCTGGTAAATATTAGTAGAGATATACGCAAACTCTGGTGGCCCTATTTTGTAATTTTAATATGTTGTACTGTCGTTGCAACATGCTTGGGATAAAAGGTGCTTGGAAAAACGTAGATGTTCCCAAACCAACGAACCGTATCGAAAATAAGAAAAGACTATAACATCAAACAAGCTGTGGCAATAGCGGCGCACAGGTCGCTATAGGAATGACCTCATATAGTCCCTTATAGAACATTTAAAAACAGGTTAACACTCTAGCGGATAAGCGCAAAAAATCTAAAAGGTGATAATCTCAAGCACACTGCATTGCAAATGTAGTACGCTGGATTGTTACGGGATGCAACAAGTTTCCGGTAAAATATGTAAAGCAAGCAGGCCTACAAGCAATGGCCCGTTTTATCTTCCTTTCTTATTCATCAATTTCAGCAATACTTCATTGCCTCTCTTCAGGATAGAGACCTTCAGAATAGAGACGACCGTGTGGAGAAGATGTATACCAAAGAAAAACAGATCGACCGAAAAGCAGAATTGTGGAAGTCAAATACTTTATATACGCTATTTTGTCATTAAGTCCTTCATAAAAATTTAGCCGCTTGACGGCAGTATTGTAATGAACTAAAATGCCATTGATAAATCTACATGCATAGACGAAAATTTTAATCTGGTTTAGACCCATTCAGCCGCATATACAAAGGTATTACGGTGGAAACATTCAACCTGACATCGCTTAATCATGAATTTCATTACATATGCATGCCCTTGTCAACTCTTGTTAATAATGCGTTCTTCCTATTCAATATTTTCGTGTAGCGAATACCTCTCTCTTGAATAGAGCGAATAGTATAGCGAAATGAGACTGCACGTCTAGAATTTGATACATTTTGCAGTTTATCGCTTTACTAAGGTGCTCCTTTTTTCAAACACGGGTTGACCTTACGTTGAGTACTTCGTCTATTGTAGATAAAACATTGCAACGTATTAGAAGAATATCTGCGAACTGTTATATTGGTTTGGTAAATACATCAAAGCGTGTACGAATGCCTTCAAAGACTCGTGTCACCGTGTGCGATATGTACTGAATATGAAGCTTGAATATTGCAAGTCGTAAACAGGATTTTTACGAGCTACTTGCTAGTCTCGGCATCCTCAATAACTAAAAGAAACCTCAAACGTGACCCACTTTTGCAACCGCCACGAACGTATTAAATATTCTGTTTAATATACTTCGTATGCTAAATATGACCGTATACGAAACAGTACGTGACAATTACTGCCTCATTCTACATTGGAGCACATCATCGCCTGAACAAGTCCTCACCATTTTTAATTCAACCACGGTACAGAGCTTAACACATTCAAACGTTGTAAATCTCTCAACGAAAGTATTGTCATCATACCTTATATTTGGGTGCGGTTGGTTTCTGCACTTTCCGCGCCAAACTGGTAACAAAATGCGTTCTTAATTGCGTACTATTTTAGTGTATGTAGGCTTTGTAGAAGGACAAGCATTTTATTCAAATTTATTATAATTATGTTACAAGCAACGAAATCATTAGTGCTCGATAAAGAGATTTCTATCGATGTTTGTGAAGTAAATTTATCAATTTAACAGTTAAGCATATATAGCATAATGTAAGAGTCTTACTCAAAACTTTGTCGTTCTGACTATGCCGGCAGGGAATAGCGTGCAGCATTCGGAAAACTGTAAATCGTTAGGGCACGCAAAAAATAAATTTAACTGTCGAGTCACTCTGTTTCAATGAAACTGTTGGATGCTTACTAATGCACCACTCTACTCTTCAGATTTCTATTAAACATACGGCCTCCAATTTGGTCGAGCAACTTCGCAGATAAAATTTCCTGCACAGATTCGACATTTCCCAGGAAAGGTCAGGAACTCTTTTAGCTAGTAAAAAGTGCATTGACCTCGTCTCGATTGTTGATATTGTTTCATTGAATTATTATGTCTCATAAAGATTTGTGTTGGCAATTAGTGTAACCACTATTGTGGTTATTATGCAAAACTAAGAAGCGCGGAGAACTAGTACTGTTCTTCCACAAGCTATTGCTGGAAGCTGAAACGCCCTTACTTCAACAATGGCACGAATTTAATTTCAAAATAACATAAAATGACTGTCCCGAAGACGCTCGTTTTCATAATTTTCCAAAAGGGCGCATTGTTGCCTGGACACATTGTAAACACATAGAGATGTGCATATATCTTACACGACGTACCATTATGTTTTAACGCGACCGACTAATTTTAATAGGTTATCTACATCATTTACTCTAAGTAATACAACAGCCGACATACAACTCGTTAGTGTTAAAGTTGGCGGCCCATTGAAAGTCGGAGATCACCAGTCATCTGTTAACTTTGTGGCGTTCGGTTAAATTCACATTTCGTCGCTAACACTTCTCTGCCGACGTGTATAATGCACGCTGACTAGCTACTTTGGTAACGATTGCTCTTCTACTGTTTAGAAATCAGTTGCTCAATGGTTGATGTCGCAAACAGGACTTGTCCATGTTTTCCTTGCCTTCCCGTGTACGCTTCGTTTCGCTTCATCTGATTGCACAGCATCAGGGGGCGCGAGGATGGTTGTCTGGGTCGAGAATATCTTACCTCACCAAATATCCGTGCGCTTGTTTTCACCTCTTAAGGCTCAGCAGCACACAAAATGCTACAGCTTTTGTGACTGCTCTGTATTTTTGGTGTGTGAACAAAGACCCAATGAGCCTGTGTTTAAATCGTTTGCATTCCCTTCAACTAAGTTTTATGTGTGCCTTAACGATTCGAAGCTGGTGGGTGGTTCTTTATCTCTTGCCGCTTGGTCTACAAATTCCAGATGGGCGAACAAGTGAACAACCACAGGAGAAGTGGATATAAATTGAAAAAACTAAACGCGCTGATTGTTCCAAAATTATCTAGTATGAGTAATAATCGAAAAACGGGTCGGGTTCTTTCTGACCCGGCCACAAGTCTTCACAACTTAACACTGGCCGCGTCAATGACAAAATCACCGAAACGAAGAATCAACCGAAGCCATGAAGGAGAACGCTTTTCTTTATCAATAAGACCGGAATACCACTGAATAAAATGTAACCTCAGGTGCACGCCGTTAATCTCTGCTTCCCAAAATTTAGCCACCGACTCTAGCGCCACTCCTCTTGCCTGGAACGGATACCCCGGCAAAAACATTTTCTGTACGAACATTCCTCGACAAATAAAACTAATTACGAAAAAATAACTAAAGTGGAGTTGGAGTCGCTAGCTATCTATCAACTTGAATCTGCTGGCTTAGTATTATACGGAGGTTTAGGATATCTGCTAAGAGCGTTCAAGTACCAAAGAGCCTCAATTTTGAAAAAGGAAGAATATGCAGCGTTAGCTACGTGCCAGCATCTGGTCGAAGCGCCGCGCGACCCCAGGTCATTTAAAGACAGAAACTTATTCGGCCTGAAACTGATACGTCCCACCTGAATTTCCAAGACAGATGTCCATAAGGAAGGGAGTTACTCAATTTTGCCACGCATGATAAGATTAACTTAAACGCTCAGTTATCGTAAGAAACGAGCTGGCATTCCCAGGAAATTTCATTAAATTGTGTTTAGTTTAATATAGTCCGAAAAAACTATTTTGCTCTGTTACCTCTTAGTCAATCTGTCAAAGAGTGATTAGTTCTTAACTTTACATTGTCTATGTTCGAGAGCTCGCTAGCCTAGTGCATTCAATATGCAACTTGCGACTAGAAGAGACACGTGGGCATACATGTTTAATCCCTGTGGCTGTACAATTACATTTATGGGGTTTATCTCGCGATAATAGTACGAAAGCGATATCGTAAACGCTAAATGTTGGGTGATGGTAATTCCCAAAAAAAGTATACATTTGAGAACCAGCTGCACACGTGATGAATGCAGATGCATAAAGTTTCGGTAAAGTACCTACTTGTATACGCTATGTAAAGGTTTGCAGGTAATGTTTACTTCATTACAAGGTTACGCCTAATCCTGAGGCTGAAATTACTACGAATATTGTTCATCTATTGATCGACTGATACATTCAATCTTTACAGTACAGGGCGTGCAATAAAGTGCAGAATATTGCAAAAAAATAGCTTTAGTATTCATATAAATATGGATTCATATAAATTCATATAAATATACTGGATCGACTATTTTTAAATGGACTCCGTAGAACCGGTTGATAATTGATAGGCATTCTTTGGAAAAGGAAGACAACCTTTAAAGGTTATAGGTGGTATCAAACATCGGCTCGCCAGCGTATCCAGCACATTCAAGCAAACGCAACACAAAGTTGCTAGAGCCTTTCCCGAGCAATTAACTCATTGAACAAACAGAAACGAGAGATGGTCAAACCAAGCAAGACATAACATGCGTCAGGCATTGCGATGGCGACAAAACGAAACAGATCCCACAAAAAAGTCGGAATCTATGCAATTCGTTCTTTCTTTACACATAGATTACAAAAGGACACAGCTTACCATGTATGCATTCTATCGACAGTTTTAATTACTCAGAAATTTCTTTTAATTTTAAGTTAATACGCATTTCGGAGCGAAGCTTTATACGTAGGGCTAATCATAAAGCTTTTAGCTGAAATGCAAATGTATCAAGACGTATAGTACATTATGCACCGTATTGCTTCTATGGTAGAGTTCACATAAATTCTGGGGCGAGTTTAGATGATAACGCCAGTAGCCGGGCTACTGAAACACAGCTTTTGATTCCCTTGCTTCAAAACGCGCAACCATATACAATAGGGCTCAAATAATCTTTCGTCCCTCCCTATGCATTAAATTTCCATATATTCTTTGTCTATTTTGCGCCAGGCGGAAAACGTGGAGTAAACTTGGAACTATTGAAATTTCTCAAATATTATTCTTGGATTCGTCTTTCCATATTTACCATATGACAAAGAAATTTGTACTTTTTAGTGAGGGGCTAGAGCGATTATTTTTACAAATAAAACATTCCTTGGTGAAATCTAAAAGACCTGCAGGTACTTGAGCAAAGGATTGTGGCGATGCTGCGACATTGAGGCTACCCTTGATTTATCTGTAAAATATTGCAAATGTTCCGCGCAGTATGCTTTTGTTTCGGAGAGCTGCTGTAACTCAACGTTCTATGACGTTGCTTGCTGAAGACTTTATTTGTAGGAAAATTTGCCACATCAGCGACTAAATGTTCTTGCCCAAAATGACTAATCAAATTGTAACTGCTAAAAAGGAAGTAAGTACCGGAAGTGCTAATCAAAGGGTGACGCAATCGATTTTTTAAACCTAGGCAGAGGCTTTAAAATAGAATAGAGTATACCAAAATCAACGTGGTAACTCATTTTAATAGAAAAAATAATAGAAAAATTTAATAGAAAAAAACAACCGGAAAAGTTAAAATCGTTTTTTTGAAAGTTTAGTTTTTGATAGTTCTGCCACGTCTACTGCAACAAATGACCAAGTTAACAACAAAACATCAGCAGACATGCTAACATACGTTTCATTAAACTGCATTTTTACTAACGAGATCATCAGAAGACTTAGGAACGGGTTGGTAAGCAAAAAATCTCAATAAAATCTTTTTATAGTAATTTGTAAGGTTTAGGAAAAAATGCTATTACCGCCTGCCGCTTATCCGGCTTATATTCCGTCAAGATTGTTTAGTGAATTGTGGGTTATGGGAATGTCCACAGTGACCGACTCAATAAACATTTTAAAAATTCGAACTATACGCTTTGCCAGGGCGCAGTATATACAGAAGACATGAATTAGGTTTAGGTAATATATATATGCGCCAATGAACAGAGTTGAGAATAATTTTTCATTAGTAGTAGGTTTTTCGCGAATATGGAAATATTTTGGCTCATTTATAGTTCTTTGGAATTTTTTTGTTCAAGTTCATTATCATGTTTTTTAATCACAGTACTCAATTGTAATAAATATAATACAATTGTAATAAGGGACCTAAAAATCCGTATTTTATTATCATTCCAGTCAAATTCCAAAAAAACTTCAAGGAACACTTACAGGTGTGTTACAGCGGAAGTTACCAATCCTTTCGAAGGATCTATACGTCCGTCAAAAGTGAATAGGTTTCATTAAAAACATTAATCCATCGTATGCTGAACATTAATCCATCCTTAGTGCTAGTAAATCGTTTATGAGAACAATGATGGTATGGTATGTGCAAATATTAGTTTCGTTGTGTTTAAAAATCAAATCTGTATCAAAAAGGTGTCAATAAAGGGATGTTCTGTTCTAAAAATGCGAAACCAACTTAGCTTGACATGGATGTTTTTGAGGACAGGTTATTGTCAACTTTTAAACTGACTACTTAGCCAATGAAGCCATAACCACGACACATTCAACACACTTTCGTTTCTTCTTGTCGTTGCTCTTTTGAATCCCCTTAATTTTGCTTAGCGTTTTTAACTATTACTATTGAGGCAGAAGACCTACAAATTCACGAAGAAAAGCCTCAAAGGCTTTCACAAAAAATTTAAAAAAAATAGAATATATACGTGGACAACATTGTGTTGGGAGTTTGTTCCTTGCAGCATGTCTCCGTTCAGTCCAAATGAAGAAACTACGCAATATACGTTGTGTGTCATAAATATATCCTTGGTATCATCTTTAGACGATCTAGATGCCAATGCACAAATAATCGAAGACTACAGAACGGAAATTCAGGAAGAAGGAAATCAAAATTTGCAATCGTAATTAATGGAAATAAAATAAAATTGCGGTTGTCTCCAATAGAATTAATTAATAGTCTAAACTATGCATCAAAACAATTTTGCTGAAAATATTTGCAGTATACTGTTTTCCTAAGGTTAGCATTAGTACGTGGAAATATAAGTGACATTAAAACAATAAAAAAAATAATCTAGTTGTCGATCAGCCTATCTTCCAAGAGGGCCATTTGAAGACGTAGCATTTTTATCATAATGCATATACACCAGAAGCTCTCCTTATGATTTTTCACGTCGGCAATTTTAAAAACCCCGGGGTATGTATTGGCAATTGCTCTAAATCCTTTTTGGTAACCATGTACAGGTTGTGTACAAAAAAAGATAATTAAATGTAGCCAAACACTACCATCCAACGGTGCATCGAATTGTCTATTGAATTCGTGAGAAATCCAGATGACCTTAGGTCCACTCAGACCATGTTCTCGTTCGCTTCTCCTTAATAGCCGTTCGCCCAATAACGTGACCTCGAAGCCCTCTCAGTATATGTATATGTAAAACACAAGAATGTTGGGTTTTGTCCTGAATCTTCTACCCCAGCGCCGCCAGATGGGACGGCCGGTACGACACATTACTCCGCAAAGTAAAAAAAAAGAAACGCTTTTCTGTGTCCTTTCTTCGGAGCACTTTCACTTATGTTTAACATCGAAGTTTAGATGAAATGAGCGCGAACAATAAGAAGAATTGAAACTGTGCACCGCATTTTCGAGTAGAAAAAAGACGGTAGAACACCGCGGATGTCTGCCCTTTCCATTTGTTTGCTTGTCAAACTCTGGCAAGCAAGTAAAATCTCCGAGATGGGGAAATAGACCCGGGGAACCAAAAGGTAGTCCAAGAAATAAACACTTAAGGGGCAACGCCAACCGTTTCTAGTGTTATTAGACTCCTATGAAATATCATTATAAAACACACGTGTACCTCATCCTAGTTGTTGCTCAAATTGCCTTTCGATTAACCTTCGCTCCATTCGAAATGCACGTAGCCGCTTCTTTCTCTCCATTCGGAATGAGTGTAGTGACTGCTTTTTCTCCATTCGAAATGCGCGTAGTAACATATATGGACTTCTTTCAAAGCTCTAAAGATCGATGAGAGGGCCAGGGTCTTAGCACTGAGTGAACTCATATAGACTAGCAAAGAAGTATTTGTTCTTCCATTCTTTTCAAGTAAATTTAACAAGGACACGCAAGAGCAAGAAACGTTCCCCCTGAAATTTGCTAAATGACTTTACATAAAAGTTGAATTGGATAATATAACTATATAGAACTCTACAAACCCAAAATAAGGCTACCTCTTAATATAATAAGCGTTTTCAGACAATTCCGACAGACTGCACTGAATGTCCTTAAAAAGAAATATATCGTTTGATTCTTGAGCTTGCTTCGACGAAAGACAAAGTAAGGCGACAATGCCGCGGCATTATAGTTTTCAAAAGTTACAGAGTAGCAACGAACTAACACGACGTGTGTACTAGGCAGGTTCATAGAATACATCGTAATTTTCAATGTACAAGTTCAAAATTTTGAGTTGGCTGATCAGTGGGTTGGAAAAACTAAGCTGGGGAATAAAGAAAACTCAGGTACTCTTAACATGAAAGTTCTGAGGTAAGGTAACGTATTATTTGGCTTGATTTTGCTATTCGACTGACATTCTGTCACCTCTATTTACCTGACTCTTATGATGCAGTTTATCGACCGCATAGAGACACCAGAGTAACACTCAACAATATGTAACAGACTATTACGTATTGTAGGCTATAATACATAACATTGGTACGAAATCCTAGAGAAAGAAATCTAAATAATTATGATGTGTTAGATATCGGGAGTATTGGCCGGTATATTTATTTGCATTTCGACTCCATAGTACTTTTGTATTTTAAAATTTGAAAAGCAATGACAGTGGTACGAATTAGGTCTTTGTGTGAAAATAATTATGGTTTTGCAGCAGATATTCCCAACTCGTACTATAATTATCTCACTCATAGAGGAATTCGTTTCTATGTTCTCGAAGGTGTGGCTCTTTCGAGCTCCATCCAACACCTTGTTCGTTAGGGAAAATTTCAAATATTAATTTCTCTGGCAGAACTTTTAGTATCATTTTGCATTCTCCTCTTGTACAGACTAGCGATACTTCATTGATTAAATCAGTCTTCCATTGTTGGGAACGTGTATCGGTCATCGCTGTAGCAACTGTGATAGGTTTTATGCATAGTTTTGAGGGTCTGATTCCCTTGGCTTCGTTGGTCACATTCTACTGTTAAGGGGAACCCTATAGCACTGCACGATAGTATTTCCTTAAGCCATTATCAAGATGACGACCTGGTTGTCAATTGTCGCTTGATCTCGATTCTGAATTTTGTGCGTTCTATAACCAGTTCTACATCAAATACGATTCATGTTTAGCTACACTCGCTGACGGAGAAATAACCAGCTGATTGAGTTGGCGCTGACATACCTGTGGCTGAATATCCTCGAGGCAATACAAGCAAAGCAAGTCTGTCTTGGAGTCTTCCTTTAAAACTGCTTACGTTACTCATCCTACCTTAAAATATTAGAATGTTTGAAATGTGAACCAGGGACAGCTAAAACGGTTTAGATTATACCTTTCTGAAAGAAAACGCACGACTAAGTCTGGTTACGTTGCATCCACATGGAGGAAATCATCATCGCACACTTTAGACGTAAGTTTTTGAACCTTTCATGTTTACTATTATTATAGATTGAGTCTTAGTTAGGATTTTGCGAATGATATATGGGAGACGTTTGCGTACGCCGATAACATTTTTATTATTTCGTCTAACGCCGACCAGAATCGACGACGATGAATGCACTCCTCTTATATATGTGACAGAACTTATCGAAACTTTAAAATATTTGATCTTCTGGTCAACGCTAGACATATTTCATGTTATTCCGTACCTCCCAACTTAATGAGACACTGCTTGGTTTGTTTCAAATGTCCAAATTCCTTCGGCTAAACATCTATGAATCCCTGAAATGTCTAAATGATTCGACAGTTCTGTTATCAAAGCACCATTCTAACATCACAGCACTTAGAAAACTTAGACAAACGATACATGAGGATCGTCTTCTCGTCGACAAAACGCTGCCGTTGCCGACCTTCATGACTTTCCTGCGTAGCATGAACGCTAGTCAATGGCAGATGTCACATTATGCCTGAACCCCAGGCAGTAGAGAGCACCGTAAACAACGCCGAAAAGCTGCTGACTTTGCGGAGCCGACTGCTTGATAACGCATCGATCGGGGTATGTACCCTCCGGCCTTTCCCGTGTAGAATGAACGCTACCTAAAAGTCCCTCTCGCGCACAAATTATCCAGAACAATGCCTTCGGAACTGTTTTGCGGAAGCTGCAGAAGTTCTGTGGCCGAATAGTTTACCGCAAACGAGCTGTTTTCGATTAGGGAATTCATTGCGTGCATATTGTCTTGCTTGCGTTCAAAACGTTCATAGGTAGAATTCCGCCAGAGGCCTTCTTGCCACTGCCATCATCAGCTATAAGTGTCAATCGACTAGTTGGGGCTTTGGAAAATTCAATCACCTACGTCCGTGAGAAAATTCGCGAAAGCGGTTACTCAACATGTGCTTAAGGTATGATAAAACAAATACGTAATAACACCTGTACATCTGGCAACTTACGAATTTGTTGAAATCAAGATAGGATGAGCAGATAAAGCAAGCTGCTACATTATTTAGCATTAAAGTCGCCAATTAACACTAATATATGTGTTCTGCTAATTTTTCTCGTATCTACGGTGATAGTTATAGCGTCCAGCAATATTGATTGTTCAAACGTCTAACATCTTATTCGATCTGCGTATCAACAATTATATATTTTCCACAATATACAAGTTCAAAATTTTTGAACATTCTAAAATGCTTCTAAGAGAATCACTTTATTATTATTTTTTAATTAAACTTTATTTAAAATAAACCACCACTTAAGTTTTAAATTTCAAGTAGTAGTTTACTAACAGAACTGAAACTAACTACTATTTAAAACAAGCTCGAGGTTTTGCATTAAACTAAAAACAGTACATGGAGAATAATGGTTCAAATAACCGACGTCGACGGCAATTAATATTATACAAAATTGTAATATTATACAAAAGGTCACAGACGATACTTATAGCAATGGCTTAAGTTTACTACAACTCGACTTACAATTGCGGACATTAAAGAGCAATAGTTATTGAGTAAGTCTGTAAGTCTGCGCAGAGTTCTGTAACAACAACTTACCTTTACGTCAGAAATGTAACACTTCCTCTTCCTCGAATGTCTTCATGAGCTTAATGCAGTTGGTAGTTCCTATAGTAGCCTTCTTAGCGACTTAGCGATTTATGAATAATAATAATACGTTACAATATATCGGCAAAGCAAGCTGAAATCTTGTATACGAAAAACTCTGAAAAAGCACGTTGTTAGTGTTTCTCGTTCATCATTGAAGTCATTAAGTTGGTTTTAATAGATAGTAACCGTTTAAGTTAATCGTCTTATAAGAGAGAAATTTCAAAGCATGTATTGCGATAATTTTTATATCTCTCGAAAGCAGTGACTTCGTTTTAATTCTTTCCATTATCTTTATCATTGCTTATCATTACTTGTAAACAATGCAGTATTGAAAAGGTATACGTTTAGAGATTCGTTCGATATTCATGAGATAATGTGGTCTAAGAAGACTACATTGGACCTAAAATAAAGATTTACGTTGATGAGATCGTAATCTAGAAAAATTCAATCTTCTTTAATTATTCCACAGTTAACAACTTGCTTAAATAAGCTTTCAAATTGAACTCTTGTTGTCGGGAGTTAGACACCCGCGAAATCCACAAGTGTGGTGGAAGAAATTGGCCGAAATGATCTGACATATAATACGAGTGCCGCTGTCTGAGCTTCTTGTACTAACCATTGTCGTAGTTGTTTAAGTTCCGAATGTACTGTATGTCTATATTGGAACCTTTGTGAAATCAATTTTAGAACTATCCGAAGTTGAAATTCCGTAGTTTGTTAAGCAATTACTCTCCTTGGCCATCAACTGGACCCTGCCCCGGCTCCAAAACGGCCGAAAGTACGCAAAAAAACGCCAATGAAATAATCGAACTATTTGTATGGATTCTAGTGTCGACAACTCGCCGCTGAACGATCCTTTTAGCCGAATGCCCTATATTTTTACTTCCCCTTAAGTATATTTCAAGTGCAGAGACACACAGTGGCATGAATGACCATTCTTGTTCTTGAGTACGTAGGCTAAAAACTAACAGTTCCACGGTCATTGTCACACTTCGAAGGATCTACTCTCTGTGAAATTGTGCATCTATTATTATAAACATTAATCAATTAAATATAATTATTGGAGTAAGTGCAATAGTTTTTTAAACAGCAATTTAATATTTGCTGATAATACGAACAGTAATCGCCTTGTGCGAACGCGACGCGCCTCTTTGCTACTACCCACTCGAGGGTTCTGATCAGATGATTGCCCACAAAACCGAAGACATTGATGCAGACAGGAAGTGTGTTGTCGAGAGGTTGACTTTGTGAGAAGTAGCTGTCGATGCGATCGCAATCCGGAAGCATCTCTCGTCTCGAGAGCTTCTTCGATAAGCTCCTTAGGCGAAGATACACAGTTCCTGCAAGTAAAGAAGAAAAAGCCAATGGGTGATTGTAAAAACAATAGATATGCGACACGCTCGCAAGTTTCTCTGGGAGACGTCGTAAACGAGACGTAAAAGGGAAGCTTAACACAGGAATCTCAAGGAATTTTGACGAACCGATCCGACTATAATCCATGGCCAAATGTCTATGCTTTAGATTTCTGCGTCTTTTTATAACGAAACGAGTGCTCAAAATAATTCCATTTGAGTCGCGTTCCTCTTAGGCAGCTTCTACATGGTCTAGCATGCCCTCATAATGCCTTTTCTGGACAGGACAGACGTTCGTTCGTTTGAGATATAACAAAAATAGGTCTGAACTTTTATTATACATGTAAATTCTTCATAGTTACTCCTACTGATATTCTGATAGAGACCAAAAAACATATCATTAAACCGACGCACAGTAAATACTTGGTAGAGAGACGAATACTTAATACAATGCAGTCTCCACTGGGATAAAGTTAAAAGAGTCGTCATTGTTAAATCAATAAAATCGCTTCGCTTGGACCGAGGAGGAGTCTGCGTGTTTAAGCACTTTGTCAAAGACATCATTAATCAGCCCCCGTAGTTGGGAACAATTGACGGACCGCTGATCTACCAATTCAACGAAATGCTAATCAGATATCGATGCATTCAACCATACTGCTAAGTCCTGAAAGCATTTATTCCAGTTGGCCATTGTACAGTAAAGAGAGGGAGAGAGAAAAAGAGGACAAAACGGTAAAACGGAAAAAAAGAGTTAACGATCGTCTGAGGTCTTCATATAGCCGCAGACCATCACAGATCTAACGCTACGGCACGAACATAAATGGAACGATACAACGGGATTCATTAAAGGAGTTTTATGTAGAAAGGAGAACTGAAAAAAATAGAGCAAAGGAAAGATTTAGTAGAGCATAAAAACAGAGGGATCACATTTTAGTCAATCAAGTTACCTAGCTCATAATCTATGAAAGATGCAGCATAGCAGGAAAGTAATTCTGATAATATTAATCGGCAAAGGAGCACTATTTTTTAAATGTGCGAGGAGTCAAATTGAGCCCTCATAACGAAATTATAATGATATTGAACGAGAGCCCAACAACGGTAATACTGTAAGGTCCGACACAAACTACTATTCAATTATCTTAAATAAAAAATTCAATTTAGTTAAAAACATTTTTTATATATTACGGGTGATGCACCTGCTTTAGATACTAAATAGTCAAGGAGTACACCTTACTCAACATTTAATTAATCTATATGAATGTGTTCTATCGTAAAAGTTAACGTAAGAACATACCAAAAGCAGGATAGGAATTACCCTGGATGTGCCTGAAGATCACAATTTTGCTACGTGGGATGGGACTTACTTTTCAAAGAGGATTGGACACTAACAGATGTGGTGCATCTGACCACAGACTTCGTTCGACGTTCTTGTAAAAGCAAACATAATAGCAAAAATAAACTAGATATGAATTATACTGATATGAGTCGGCCTATGAAGTAACATTTGGACATTTGCAAAGCACCCTCAATCAAAAACAAGGTCTTAAAGCTTTTTCAAGGTGGTAACTATAGCGCTAAAGAAACCTGAGAACTCACGCTTTAGAAGTGCGTGGGGCCAGTTTGGACAATGGTTTGCCAAGCAAGCGCTTTACTAGCAGGGATCTCAAAGGGACTACCGCTCTGATTTTGGAGAGTTGAGTGTAACATAGTTTTTCCCTTCAACTAGTTGATTAGCCCATGGGGATAACTCGACTTGTGCATTTATTGGCCGCAGACTCGCGGTTTCTATGAGCGACGCTCTAGGCGGCAACGCGTCCGAACATGCAAATTTGAAAATTAAAATCGTGGAGATCCACACAGCATGAACATTATAAGGTACAGGAAACAGAAACTCAAACGTCAGCATTATTTGTATAAGAGTTGTGTACGTTTCTATAAGCAATTAGGTAAATGCGTGCTCAAGAACTTCGCAAAAATCTATAGAAATAACGTGTTTAGCTTATTTCTAATAAGGCAGTTTGTTTACAAAGCTCTTCGTGAGCTTCACTTATCTAAAGATATTGATATTTCGTGGATATTAGCAAAACATGTTTATAATTATCTTTTTCAATGACACCAGTCATGTCTAAATATGGAAATATCATATTTTTCATACCACAAAGATTTACAACTCATTTGTTGTAGTCGACGTAACATATTTGATGCTTGCCACAAATTTCAAATTCAATAGCGGCAATCTACAGCTCATGTAGACTCAGGGTAAGCATAGATAAGGGTAAGTTAGAATATAATATACAGGATTTAGGCGCCAATAAATATCTAGCATAAAATTATATAATATATCAATCTCTACTACAAATAGATCGGAAAGTTACGCACCCCCAACGGTTATGAGTTAGACGAGGTTGCCGACCTAGGCTCCAGGTTACACTGGCCTAATTGTTAAAAGCATGCACCTAATTGTTCTGTCACTTGAAACATTAATCCGGGGCGGATTATTTGACACCCAATTGTGATTACATTTATGGGCGTTAGTATAGAGAGACGGTCGTAGAAGTCACATACATCACGACTTGCACACGTATTACGTGTGAGATTAAAGCCCAACCTACTAAAAAACACAAAGCTTTTGATAGAGTATTGTCATTATATTTAAATGCACTGCATGCCGCTCAACGCACGCCTGCTTTACACACGTTACAAAACTATTTGAGAAACGCGTTTGTTGTGGGCCGGGTCGCTCGTTAATGCAAGCCCGGAGTTGAAGTATTTGGTTAGCAAAAGAAAGGTTTCATACAGCAACCTACTTAATAACAATTAAGTTGAAAGCTTCTGAAGGCCCTAAGCATATCATACCGCCAAGCCTTCCTAAGAAATTGCTGCTTTTAGCGTTCGCCAAAGGCTAAGTCGAGGTCCAGCCATAACCAAGCACATAAAATAACAAGCAAGGTATTTGCTGGTTTGGTAGTGCTGAAATAGCATGTAAAATATCCTGGTACTCTGAGATTTATTAGCTCGACAATACCGTTTTCTTCACTAATGCTACAAATTCCCACGAATCTTGTATCAAGCCTCGTCTATTCCAGAAGTGCCGAATTATAGTCTGCACCTTTTATGTGATTTAAGCACATGTAAATATGATATAGACTTCAATTTAACTTTTCTTGATCCATGTTTGGCGTTTCATACTGGACATATGTTGAGCCGAAGGAATAGTTGCGTCAGTGCAAATACAATGTATGGCGCGATTAATCGGGTAGGCGTTGGTTGAAGTCGCACATAGAATGCCTACGATATTAAATAAAAAGGCAGACCATAGCACGCAAAGGCTAATACCAAACTGACTCGTCAACTCAGAGGTCTCTTCGTATTCTTAAAGAAACCCATTTCGTTCAACTTCTTCAATTAACTAATAGGGAGAGAACAACACAAACAATTTGCAAACTACGCGCATTATTTAAATAATATGCTTATACGTTGGCAGCGTATAGCTTCAATGTGTATGTAACCGTTATATATTTTTTATGCCGTTGTACGGAAGCTTGTCCCCCTTAAATTCCTGTAATGCGTGAAAACCTGGAAACTATATCTAATAAAATACAAAGACGCCATTCGCCGTGCTCAATATTTTTTTCAGGCGGACGAGTTGTTGCTAAGGTATGTCTCGTGACTCAATAGAGTTACGGCCTATTACCAAGCAGCAGGATACATCGGGCTTAAGAACGGACTCCAAATTGTGTAGGTTGAAGATGATCAATATTTTTTCCGTAATAAGAAACAATCTTCGCACTTCTTAGACTGTAATTGATTGTAATGATTGACAGACATTGAGGTTACTGAAAATGACAGAGTCAATAGAATCTTGCCGCATTACTGCGTTGACGAAAAGAAAGCATAGTTCCTAAATTTTATAAATACGTAAGGAATACATAGGTACTTATGTAATATTACACATTAATATAATTTTGATGCCATTAGCTGCACATAAGTATAAAGTTACACAAAATCTTTAACTTGTGATATCTAGCAGAATCTGTTTGTAACTAGTTGTTACAGTCTAATGATATTGACCACATACTAATCATATTTGTGCACAGACCAAACAGAAGTGTCGCTTTTTTGCCAACATTAAAAGTTTGACTTGACTTAAAAATCAGTTTAGCACGTTCAATATGTAATAGGTTATGTGTAATAAAGAAGTAATAATCTATGAGACTCAAAGTGAATCCTACTGAGCGTCATAGTTTTTATCTCGAAAGGCTTATTTATTTGTAATCGACAAATCGGTCTGATAATATAATTTTTGTGTATAAGATATCAGCAATATAAAATGGATAACTTATGAAACGCCGTCCACTTCAAGTCTGCTGGCGAAGTAGTAAGCGACTCATTTTTAACTGGAAGAGCCGGTGTTCAAGCTCAGCTATTAACGGGTGCCGGTGATCACCGCAACCTCCTAAAAATCTTGTTTAAATCACATAGTCCTGTTTCGCACGAAAAATGTATATACTTATTGAGTTAACGTAAAATTTCTTATATCGTTTCTAATTGATCAGCAAACGGAGGTCTTCTTCTTCCATGTAATAATGCTATATTACTTATTTACTAAAAATTAACTTATGATTGCAAAACTCAATTAATTCTCTCCTAATGCTGTGTTTGGAATAACCTTATAACACATAACAAATATAGCAAACGTATAATTTTCGATGGTCATTGATCAACAAAATTCTTTAGTAGCTAGCAGCTACAAGTATTTACAAGGGCAGAATCGAATTTTAACTCCAATTGTCTTTAGTAACTCTCGCTGTATGTGCACAAGCAACACTTTTCTGAGAATCCTAGGCCACGTAGATCGCGCACGCGTGGACCTTCCGCCACGGTTAGCCATGCCGGAACTCTTTTTCTTTGTTAATAAAATCGTCGCGAACCACCCAACTCTCGAGTTCTCTTTCATCTCGATGGTCGCTACGTGCGTAACGAACCGCCGAAAAACAAATGCTGTCTGGCTGGTGGTCGACTGTTTATGTGAAATAAAGAATATATTTGTATGTGCGAATCCCCATTTGTCTTTCCATCTAATTTGTTCGCTCGCTTTATCTCCGTCCTCCTTCGTCAACTTCGCGGTCCTTCTGCAAACTCGGAAGGCGATGGCATCAGCCACTTCTACTAGTCTCGAATGTTAAAAACGAAAAGGGCTGACGATGATAGATTGACTAATAATTCGTTTGTGACCGCGCGTTTTCGGAAAATAGAAAATTGGATTTGAAATGGGGCAACTTTCTACGTGATTTCTTCGAGGCAGTCCCGGCGTATCTTTGCCGGATACTGGAAGCGCGTCTCTTTTATTGGCAGATACTTTGTGAACTGGCATGCTTTTTCCGATGAGCGGAGCAATTTTGTGCCTAATGCTTGCGCTCAACGAAGAAATGCGAACCGGTGTGAATAAGTCAAAATATACACATGGTGATGCCTACCTGCTAATGCGTCAAATGAGCACATGGTGTAAAATAATGCTGAAATCGGTAGTCGACCATTGTGCAAGACAAACTGATGTTTCATTTGAAATACAAATTTCTTCGATGTGTTGCTGTATTTTTGATGAGTTAAGAATCACGAGTTTTCGATTCGTTAAAGCAGTGTCGAGATTGATTGTCTTAACAACAGCCTCACTCTGCCACAACACTATCCAAAACTTTTGTGGGTGTTCCATCTGTATCTTAAATGGCTATTCTTAAAAGGCACATCGATTCTATTTCTTATCCATAAATACTCAAATACGAAGAAACATGAATTTTAGATCGAATTCTATGGTTTCACTCTTTTCCCCTCGCCCTTCATATATATATATATATATATATATATATATATATATATAACGCCTAATATAGCACTAACGAGTATTTCTTAAGAGCACGCTAACTATATAGTAACAACGAGACAGCAGCGAGGCGGCTGCCGCGGCCTTTTAGTAGCTGTCACGTTTTCGACGGGAAAACTACTTTTCATTTTCCATTCACGCATGAAAGAAAACCTGTTTCACAATTTAGAGAAAATTAACAAAAATGTTGTCGAAAAAAGTTTCCTACGGGTCAATTTTGATCTTTATCGGTAGTTTATCCATTGTTATTCTAGAAGCGTCTTAACACGGATTGCATGGTAAATCGCTCCTGAAGAAAGACATACCGACGGCCCGGAAACGATCAGCTGCTTTTTTCGCTTCAAGTTCGACTCAAGCCCAAAAACGTGGCTAGCCGTACAGAGCAGCACCTTCAAGACGGAAAAAAACTTCATTAGTGTTAACGCCGACCTAATGCGGCTGCTGTACCATCATTTAACAAAGCCAAACGCTCACACAGCAAACAGGAAGGAAAATTCGGGGGCTAACGTACGCGAAGTCTACGACTGGCGCTAGTCAAGTTGGCAGAACGAGAATTTAGTCGCGTTCATACACCGAGAACACTGTCCGGTTCGCTTTTGCCGCCTCTCCAGTAGGATACTGAAGCTATGTTCGCCGCCCGACAATCTAAGATTGGTCTCCGCAACAAAATGGAACAAACAAGGTTTCAAGGAATTTTTTGGTGAAAATGTAATTTTTGGTCAATTTCCACCGAGAACACCGGCGCAGACAGATGTTTGTTATATAGACGAATGAAACGCTCGTCCATCAAAAACCAGAAAGGCAAAGAAACAGTGAGCTCTGACGGGTCTTATTTTGATTGGCTGTAAACTCTTTGAAAGTGGGCGCGTACGATGGAAATTGGCTTTTATAAGCGGTCACGTAAGTCAAGGGTGTTTTTGCCAAAGATGAAGGTGATGTCTCACAGTGAGCGGCTTGTTGAAGGCAGGGTTCCAGGTAGAGCAGACAACATCATGGCGTGTCGCAAGGAGCAAGGCCATAACCGGATAAACTCGGGAGACGTTCGCTTTGCGTTCAGCTCTTTTCCTATAACCGTAAAACAAAAGACAATCGTCCTGCGCTGTGAGATAGGTGATGTTGTGACTTGTAGGTTTATATAACGACTGTACAGGTGAACTAATAACAAGAAGTGGGCTAGTGAAAGTTCCGAATGCACTGCCGTTAAGATCTATATTTCCGTACCTAATCATGCGGTATTAACATATATCTAAAGTTTCTCTAATTTCATTTTCCTTTTATATAGGTTTATTTGGTTTATTCTTTCAGGGAGCCACCAGCTGTGCTGATCATGCATCTCCATAGATTAGGCACACCGTTTTGCAACACAAGTAATGGTTTTTTATAATACAGTACCGATTGCAGTATACCGGCGCATTGCTGAAATGAACACGTTGCACATAATTGAGCAATGCACTTCAGGTTACTCCGGATGGATACTTCTTTGCAATATAGTTTCGTCTTACAATAAACTGTTCCGATATGCTTAGCATAACTTACATATTTCGTAGATTTTCGTCTGGGAGAAAATCTTTCCCAGATGACGACAATAGTTGTCCTATATCTGGAGTAATTCAGCGAGGTTTTGGGTTTGATAGTTTCCTCAGGACAGCACTTCCCAGGGTAAGATATTTTACTAGTGGGATTCCTCACTTTCTTGCCTAATTCTACTTTCTGGCTTTTTGGCAAGCGTTAGCTTTGCAACGTCACTCTCAATCGAGCGTGACTGCGAGCGCTGTTCTAATGAGAACACAGCGGGACAGCTCCACTAATCCAGTCAGTTTGGGACCTGCAAGCTAATTAGATGCTAGCAGGCAGCTGCTGCGCGAGAAAAAAGGAGAGTTACGAGCAGTAAAGAGACATGAGGCAACGCGTCACCTCCACTTGATAACTAGACGTCGAAACAAGACATGAAATGGATCAGTCTAAAAGAAAGGCTTTGTTTCTAGAAAAAGACGCAATTGGCATCATATATTCGTCCTTGGCTATTGTTAAATTTATTAAAGAAATATACTAAGTTTCCATTTTGCGTTGGCTGTAAAAACTGTTGGAGACATTGGAATTTATTTATTCGCGTTTTAAAATTGTTTTACACTGGACTAGTAATATTTGTGACAGTATGCCGCTCTGTACGCAGCCAGTTGTATTGTAACACAATCCCGCGATAATAACTTCATAATCGACGCATAATAGACTCTTAAGAAATGAAATACAAAGGTACGGCATAGAGCATTTGTCTATTGGTCGTCCTTTTTTATTACAGCAATATTATAGCATAGTTCAGCGCCGGCCTACAAATCAGTCAATAAAGAAGACCGCATTTATTATGTTCGGAACTTTCAGCAACCTTTCCTTTATATCATTAGATGCTAGAACAAAGTGCGCAGTGGATCTCAGTTCTGCGTTTGAATCCCTAAGAGAGATACAATCACATCTGCAAACGTATTCAGTCATTTATAGCAGTCATTCAGCTACGTCGCCTGCTTTAAATCCATTATTTGCCCTTTTTGTGAGATTCGAAGGACCCCATAAGGCCCAATCGCTTCCTTATTACAGTACCTCGTTTCAAAATGATTTGTTTATGCAGCTAATGGTATTAATGCTTTTACTAAGGGGAACCCTAACAATGCGTTTCCATGTACAACAGTCCATCAAAACAACTGCGGCCAAAGGTTTTCGCTCAACTTACTATTGCAAAGCTGATTAATTCGCCTTTTGTTCGGAATACAACTGATCTCCGTTGGACTTCTTTTGAAAATGGGTTACGTTAACTCTTCGTTAAGAAATTGCTGAAAACATTCAGCCGTAAGAGTTTTTATGTATCTGCAAAAATGGGAACGTGCCCTTCACGTAACCTCGAGTTTAACAGCTAAAGCAGCGATGAACGACAAAATAGACTTTCAGAGTGTCTTCACAGAACACGAGCCTGACGGAAGTAAGACCGAAATGCAAAAGCCCTATTGATTTGCTCACTTATCTGCTTTTTGCCTACCTTATCACTTTTTGCGGAAGCCAACGAAATACAATATAAATGTAAAGCTTTAAAGTGTTTTTAAAAATCAAACGAAACTTTAGCGCGACTATACCGTTGCAGAGGGTTCGTTAGTTTCTTCCGTTCTCTGATGATTTTTGATCCAAAATCTCTCACAAAGCATCGCCTTGAAGGTAATTTCACACACATGGCCAAGCAAGAACTACGTAGTCAATTATTCCCGCCATGCACATCAAGACGCCGCTCAGGTGTGGAATAAAATGGACGGCTCGAGGCAATCTTAGTACTTGGAGATTTATGAAGAAAATTAGTAGTTGCGCAATATTTAAGAATTATAAATGATACATAGTAGACGTCTTTTGATGGCAATGCTTAGAGTCGTAAATAAGTACATCCGAATTAACCGCCAACAAAGTGGAAATTCATTCTACGCCAAAATCTCGTAAGATTTGATAACCAATTTGTCATAAACTATTCATTGTGCACAAAGGCTTCTAAAAAGACACAATCAGGCTAGTGGCACAAAGTGACCGGGTGTACAATTCAATTGTCATTACTGAAATTCAAGACACTTCTTGCCTTTTCTAACAGAGAGTTCGTTGCATAGACTTCTTTCGTTACAGTGATGTCTTTCTTTTTATGATAATAGACTTACATATTCACGTACGGCTCTTGCCACACTTTGCAATCATGTTTCTATAGATCAATCAAGCACAATCAGTAAAACTTGTGGTTAAGCGAGTAGCCTCCCTTTATATTCTATATCCCTCAGCACACAAACCTGTTGCTGTAATAGCATAATTTCATCGTGTCATGAGCAGACTCAGGATATTACACGAGCATACCTCTTCCGAAGTTGTGGCACCACCACACAACGCACACAATGGGTTCGAGCGAAACGTTATAAAACCACCTATGGGCAGTAAAAGGTCGTCTCCCTTGCGTTGTTTCCTGGCGAAGAGGATCCACAAGCTCAGCCGTGATACCCGCCGAAAGATTCCCAAAAAATTCTGCTAAAATAGTGTTGTTTTTTTCTCACTTTCGAGACACAATACAGACGCGCTCGACTAAATCAATCCTCTTCGGTAATGGTGCTATTTTTTGCAATAAAAAGTTTTATTGCTCGCCTACACGAAAGTGATGGAAACGCGTTGTTCACGTCTTCATTGTTTCTGTAGGTCAACCGCGTTCAAATCGTAATTTGACTTTACAATGCTTAGCTAGAGATCAGCACAGAGTTATTACAAACGTCAAGAGAAATCTCTTCTAAAAAAAATTATTTTGTCTTGGTCCGCAAACCTCTCATCTCGTTCCACTAATTAGAATTTGCTGGACTGTCGAATCTATTTTTGCTAACCCGGAGAAATCTGAGACCTACACTATATTACATTGTGAAAGATATTAATACCTAGATATTAAACTGAAATGTTCTATTGGCAACAAAGGACATTACGCTTTATGGAACAAGATTCATAAGCTACTCTAGGTGAAACTAAAGACTCTTCGTTAACCACGCGGAGATTTTCCTTAGACCGAATGCTATTACGACTTCTTGTCACTGACGTCGCAACCAATATAGAAGTTTAAATGCTGCCAGAAAGCATGCCCTTTGCTTCTTATATGAAGATCCAATGAATCCATGGCTTTTTGTAAAATATTTTACGTAAATGATGAGTGCGTAAATGACGACTGCTGTAAATGATGATTGAAATGTTATACCTCCTAGCACAAGAGTACGCCGAGAGGACAAACATAACATGGAAAATGAGTTCTAAGTGAAATAGTAATTTAATAATAATAGCAGTAGCAAAACTTTTTTTATAACCTTAACCGAAGCTTCTGCTCTTTTTGGATCCAAAGTACCGCGTTGTTTTCGAGGACCCGCTTTTGCCACTCATCTTTAATCAGGTCTGACGTGCAGATATCTTAAAGCTTCTGTCAAGTCGAACTAGAAAATATCTTACAAAAACGGATATCTTATCTTTTCTAATCGTTTTGGGCATCTTATTGGCCATTACGCTAACACCACGTTACCCGACGAACACATTTACTTTTAGCTACCCTGATCTCTTGTACCATCCTAGGCGGCCCGCAGCCGACCGCAGCACGAGGACAAAGAGCTCCTTTCTAGGCTATAATTTCATGGTGGAATTCATATATTACTGAATGTCTGCAACACAAGATTTTGCCAGCGTGTCACAATTTCTAATATTGAAACTCTATTGTTTTGTTGCATTCACTGCAGCCATATCTCAGACCGCTCTTTAGACAAACTATAAAACATCTCAAACATTGGAAGGTTATCAAGAATATTTCGTATCGTAGTACTACTTGTATATTTCAGTTTACAATGCCTAATTATTTCAGTGCAACGTATATTTCAGAGCCAGCAACCTTACGTGAAGCGCGGCAAAGTCACGCTCAAATGAACTATGTTTGCTCTCGGCGTGATCGTGGGCCATTAAAGCATTAACTGAATGAAGATTCTCATTCTGATTGCAAAATAGCGAAAATATGTTTACATCTGCCAAAGCAACTCGAAACATTCCTTAGAACCTTAATTATATGCGTAAGAAAATTCCTGTGAGTAAACATATTCTTGCTGCATTGACTGATGTGTAATTTTTAAAGGATGATTGCTTCATCCGTTACAGGTGTTGTAACGGAGTGTGTCCGTGAAGTATTGTCTAGATCTGTTGTAGCCTAAGAGAAATATATGTACTAATATATAAAAGCCTATAATACTTTAGCACTTATAACACTAATGCATTGACACGAGCACTTCGCTGCTGAATGTAATTCACGAGGACGTACCTTTGCATTACATTAAATAAAAACCATCACATCTGTATTAGCTTTTATTCATTACTGTATTCAGCATACTACAAATGGTACAAATAGCGAAATTATTACTACTTAATGTCTTAAAATGTTATTACAACGCAGATGACTGACACCTGAGAATAACGCTCCATAATTTGTATACAATGGTACAAGCAAAGCAGTTCTCTATAAGTAAGCGGAAAGAACATAGTATAAACAGTTACACGCAACGGTAGTTTCAGACGCTAGCAGACACCACTGGATCGAAAGGGCAAAAAGGAAGTTTCAAGTTCACGAGGCCCAAGATCGTGTAGTCCCCCTCTACCAACCAGAGCTCTACTTCACACGCTTCCATTCCGCTTCTGCTAGCCTTCCGCAATTCTGTCTACTTTAGTTTACTCCGTTGTTACGTATTCTCGTCATCACTCGTTCGCCGTGTCTGCCACTACCACCGGCGCCACCTTCACCCACTTTTTTCTCTCTATTTTTACGTTGCCGTACCATGCTCCGTTCCAGCTTGAGTCTATCCCGCTGTCCCCCCAGTACCCAGGCCATGCTTGCCAGCGCATTGCTACTACCCCTGCGAGAAACCGATGCGGAGCAGCGACTATTGAAGTTGTCGAGGATGTCGCCAGCCCTACGAGACTCAACAGCGGCAGAGGAGATTCTGACTGTAACGACAGAATACACGAACAAGCGATGGCCGTGGTCGAACACTCTTTACGAGGCTACTATACGCCGGACTGTTTCCGTTTTTGCTGCTGTGGGCGTCTGGTAGCTGAAGCAGGGCACCGCAGGAACCGAAAGGTAAAGAGGGTGAGAGGCTAGGGAATCAGGAAAATTATAACCTTCGGAACTAACCGAGCACCATGGCCGAAAGGTGCACGCAATGCACTTCGTTGCCCTTGCCCGTAGGCACAGAAGTATGTAGCTTGGAACGCTTCTTCGCTGGCCGGAGCAATCAAAGCGAGGCAGTTAGTAGAGTCCAAGTTGCTCACTGAAGTAGTTACCGCTCGTAGCAATGTAATGTAAAACGATCGCTTTCCCTGTCTTGGGGCGGCGGGCATATGGTCTCAATTTGGGAAGAAATGGCAGCCTATTTATCTTTAATCCGTTGATTAAACCGTGACACCTCAAATGACATTAGGCAGGAACACATATAAGGTTGCGTAATGACAAGAAATAACACGTCATACTTGGAAAAATGTGTCGGTCTCCAGCTTACCAGCTCCACAAATAAACACATTTAACTATACAACACAGTCATATTAACACATGTCATGCGCAGAGATATGAATCACATGAGTCGTAACATCATATTAGCAGGATCCAAAACGTTGTGTGGTGGACTTAACAAAGGCAGCAACCGCGATCTTCCATAACGCTCGCTGCGGTATACAATAAATGGTGACAGTTCTTTAGCATACATCGCCTGATTCTGAGGCCAAAAAGCAGCCATATCTGAATTTTTTTGTTTCATCAAATTAATTTCTCGCATACCCTTCGCCTTTGAAAATCCGGCTGCTTAATGAGGTACTGTAGCAGACAGGTATCTGTTTCAGAGCGCTACACTTGATTGTTAGCTGATCGTAGGTTGGGCGAAACCAAGAACAGGCAGGCCCAGGGCCGCAAGGAGCATTAGCATTTAGGATGAACGGAAGCAGGAAAGACGGTGACGTCTAACAACCAGAAACTGGAAGACGTCCGCGGTGGCAGCAAGGGGACATGTTAGCGGCAACACAGGACATAAGAGCTATTCCCCACCGCTGACGTAGTCAAAGGAGGTCGCTGCACCAGCAGCGGTAGTAGCAATAGGGCGGAGCAGCTGTATTTAGCCCGATTGGTTGCTCACAATGTGATAGTGGAATATGCGATGGTTTGCAGCAGTCGCTGAGGAAAGATCATCTCAATATCGTTTTATAGCTGAGCACCCCCGTTTACTTGAAGGTACGTCACTGGCTTTCCCAATTTATCATAAAAAAGGTCAGCTCACCGCAAATCCTAAGATGATGGTAATGGCGATCATAAGTATAGTTCCAGGTAGTACAGACTATCTCTATCTACCTTTCACCAGTACTACATACCTGCCCAGTACGGTGGTACAACACAGATTAATGCAGCAGATACGCGGTATACAAGCGCTGTATATTGAGATACAACGATGCACAGGGTCACCGTAGTGATCGGGCATCGATTCTTTCTTTCAAGAGTAAAACATTGCTTTTTTTGCGATCGACATCTTATGAAACGCGATAGTCTTGTGTAGTGCTGAACAACAAAGTCCCACTATCCAATCATTGCTTGAAAGACTAGATGAAAAAGAAGAACGAGACTGGTTAGCAAGCTACACTACAAAAACAACACTACAATGTTGCAACAATTAATTTATAATTGTAATAATAATAATAATAATGATTGATTAACATGTTGTTAGCATTTACATATGTCTTTTACAACGCCACAGACTAGCTTTTCTAAATATATCCTAAGACTCCAAATTTTCTTGATTAAACTTCTAAAATGACGACGCCTAAGCCCGGCAGGATATCGCCTTATATTATTTTTTATAATTCATCGTCTTTCCTAGCTAGTAGGAGAGACCTACTGGTCGATTAGTCTCCTTTACGGCTCCACTAAAACGAAATAATCGTTACTTATACTTACTATAACTAGGAAATACAGATAGTCGTCATTAAGAATTCTGGAGGAAATTAAGTTGTAAGTGATGTGCCGGTGATATATGCAAGGTGCACCTTTTGTCGTTTAAGTAATGTGAAAATGGTCGCGTAAATAGAGCAAGCCCGTTTAATTATCTCAGTTTTGCCTGCACTAATTAGTGCTGGTCCTTAAACTGTCCAAACGACTTAATGGAGATAATCATATGCACTCTAAAAAAACGATATTGATATCAAAATATCTTGTACCCCTCGTACCCAAACAGACATCTAATCCCAAATTTTACCCACTAACTTAGTTCTAACATCCACCGGTGTGCGCGCCACTCTGCTTCTGCACTCAGCTTCAAAATTTGCCCATGTAGTTATTTCTAGTGCTACAATGATATCGGCGAATGCCTAAACATATTTAAGTAAGAGTTGAATTTACAATGCAAAAACAATTGAATCAATCCATGTATCAAGGAGACATGCAAAGTTAATATGGTGGATCATATTTTATGCGCAAAAATAAAAATTCGAACCAATTAAAAAAACTGTTTATTTCAAACAAGCTGGCACACATCTTACTTAACTGCACATATTTGCTTTGCGTAACAATTACCACGACGAATCTGCCGCAATAACTTCGTAGTATGGATCAACGATTTTAGCATTAATGATCATTTTACTACTGTCTTCCTGAGATCACGTTAGAATGAATGTCTAATCGGAATAAGACGTGTTTGCCGCAACGATAGTGAAGAAACCGTGTAAGAGAAATTTTTCAGGTAATAAACTGCTGTTCCAAAACTATGATTTACTGCTGCGGCAATAACGAGTTCATATGATATTGATGAACATAACAATGACTAATAATTTCACCTTTTTTGCTTGATAGTGCAAGGAAAGTCAATGCGAGGCCATACTTCCGTATTGATGTACACCCAGGCTAAACCCTGTTCCACCTGCTCACCAACGCTGTAAAACGCTAAAAACCAAAGTGGAACAAAAACGTGGAACACGATAAAATTAACAACTCGTTCGTCTACTGACCGATACGTAGGTGTGACTATTGGAGACATTTTAGACACTTAAGTACCTACTTCTAATCCGCAATTGGAGAATGTCGTGCTATTAATAGTCAAGCAATGCGTCGCATATAGGCCCACTCGGGTCGACTTCCTCTGATGGACTACTGTCTAAATCTTCGATGTCTTTGAGGAAGTCGATGGTGTATTCACATTTCGAAGGGTTTCTGACTCCGTGAAGGCTGCAGTCGTGTCTGACCGGACATCTGAAGAAAATAAATAGCTTACAAATTAGCTTGCTGAATATGACGCGTGTCCGTTATCTCTGCAATTGCAGCTTAATACAAAACTATGTAAATGCAAAAAACTAAAATATTCTCATATGAATTGCTATCTAAAGCTCCTCTATCAAAACCTTCAATGTACACTAGTCTTACGACTTTTTATTCCCCAACTATTTATGTCCCATGGCCCTTTTGCAATGTTTATACGGCTTAACTCTCATTTTCTAACGTAATAGTAACCTGGTTCTGCTTAGTAGAAATTATTTAACCGCCAAAAAGGTGCCGGCAATTTTGTTCACTTAGCGCTGAATTGTACCGAAACAGTTCCAACATACGGATTTTGATTACTTCAGACCGCAAGTCAGAAAAGTAAATTAACATTGCCCCTTGCTTAACGACGCATGATTATGATGTACACGTATTATTATGATGTGCACGTATTGTGATGCCGTATACGGTATTTACAAAATTGTTATGGGACCAATCTGCCATAGTTTGCTCCAATCTCTGTTTTCAATCTTAAGACAATATTTTATAAGTTTTCAGTGAATAAGCGAAAAGTGCGCGCACTTGTCAGAGAACTAATAATCTTGTGTCAATAAAACATGACACATTTGGCATGTCTATATCATATGCTTTCATTGCGGCTAAGTGAATAGTGCTAAGTTCGTATGATCGCTTTACGGACGCACTTCGTGCACATGCTTGGTTGACAACCGGCTACTGCTTTGAAACCATATGAAGATTACGCAGTGAACCCCATTGCTCAGTTTGACTGGTGGCAGATGTGCGCGCTGCAACACCTCGGTTCTTGAATGCTCACCCAGACGTGGTCTATATTTTCCTGCCAGCTGCACCTGGCTCTCGGGGTAACTTTTTGTTGAAACCTTCTTACTACGCATTTTCGAGCTAGCATCAATATCAGACGGGTTCCACATAAAACACTCGACAGCGCAAACACCAAACGAACGTCCTTACGCTATTCCGCTAGAGTGAAAAGAACACATTAGTAATCGCTACGTACTCTATCTACAGATGTTTAATCTCTGCGCATTCATGATTTATCTTAGTCTCCATTGAGCCTTAGGAAGGTACCAATTTAGATTACAATTAGCAACAAACAGACAAGGAAGCTCTGGTCAGCGTTCCGGCGAAAATCAGAACAATCAACCAACTCTTTGTATACGATCGGATATATTAAGATTGGTTTTTACCCAATTCTCAACTCGGTTATTGAAAAGCTCCACTCAACTTATTACTGTGATTAAGTAATGCCGTGGCTTCAACGCCAGAAAGTGAAAACATTTTAGACTAACGAATAATTTTGAAAGACTTCGCCATCATAGTGAGTAATTCTTCTTAGTGGCAAATAACTCAAACAAAAATATCGCACAAAAATTTCGGCTAACGCGTTTCGTAAGTCTATACCCCGAGTCAACAATCGTTTCGCCACATTAATCAAATCCACACCAAAACTATCTGTATTTGAAGGTTAATTGTAACTAAACAAACTGTTTGCACATATCTTCAATAAAAGAGCCACATTAAAATCGATGGCTGCACTTATCACTACATTTGCTTACAGTACAATCAGTTGACTGTAACAGTGTAGAAGTAGCAACACACTCTTCTAAACACGGTGGAACCCTTACGATCAGCTAGTTATCAGACTGAGTGGCCATCAAGTCGGCCCCGTTAAGCAGAAAAAATACCTAAAAATAATACTAAATAGAAGGGATTATGAGGGATTATTCGCGGACGATACTCTAAGTAGCACATTCAAAATAGCCAGATTATATTATCCCATATAGTTATAACCAGATTTGGTATGAATGGTACAAAAACAGTGCTGTTTTCATTGGCCGACTGGCGAGACTTAGATTTTAGCCTCTTACGATGGTTGCATCGTGAACTCAGTTTGTCTGCAAGTCCTCTTCTTCTTGCTGTTATTGTCTTTGGTTTTTATTATACTACGCTGGTTTTTTCTAGCATAGTGCTTACCTTCCACAGGCTATGTTGCAAATGGCCATTGGACTTTGGTACAAATAATCGAGCGCAGCCCATAGACAAAGATACTCATTTGAATCTTTTATCTTCTCGGAGCTTACCGAACGGACAACTTTTCCTTGGAAGCAAAGTGTTCCAAGAATTACATTGATGTCCTCCACATCTAGCTCAACCTTTGAAATACCTGGAAAATGATTAAGTAATCTTAAACACGAATTCGCGTGCACTTTCAAAACAGTCGGACTACAGGTCTGCATCAAGCGTAACAAGCTTCTGCCGAGAGCGTAACTATTTGGTAGTAAGCCTATGCAGATTATAATTCTTATTCCGTCTCCTATACGTTGTTTGGTCTGCATTTGCAGTAAAATTTCTCGAAACGTATCCACATACTCGTAGACATTTAAGAAGAGCATCACACCTTTTCCCTATTTTCAATTGTTGCAGTAGCACAGTAGCATTTACACTTCCGAATCCGTTCATTACTACTTACCGAGCTGCTTTATGAAACTCCAGACTTCTTTCGTACTGGCTACTGAATTATTTCGCATGTTCACCATGTCATCCTGATATTTCTCTGCGGCCGTCTTGCCCTTATGCGCCTAAAGAGGACGAAACGAAATCAAGGTATGTGGTTAATTTACAGGGTGTTCAAGGCTCTAAAGAAATACTCATGCAAACATAGTTTGAGAGCATCCTTATCATTCAAGGTCGCCGTCAAAGAGCTTCTAAAATGCATTTATTTTAGCTCTCCAGATGGGGAACACCATGTATTTCTTGTCGAACACGAGCTAAGCGAGCGCAAAAGCCATATGGTAAGGACTTTAGCTTTGATTTGTTCATACGATTAATTGATTAAGGTCCGTTTGACTATCTGCTGGACAATCCCATCGGTGACTACGGGATCGCCTCCTAACGCATGATCTCTCGCTGCTTTCTTTGGACGATGTGATATCAGCGTTGTATGACAATGGTGTACAGATAACATATAACTCGTCTATTCGGTTGCGTTTCCTAGTTTTGTCATTATTATGATTCTTAATGGTGCTTGAAGAAAAACATCTATAGACGTTGAAACCGCGGGCCTTAGGCTGCCCTTGGTACCATTTAAAAAAGCTAGAATATTCCATTCCATATTCCACGTTTTCATAAAAGGACATTCGGTTATTTTATTCAATGCTAGGTTACAGCAAAAGCAAACGTCCGTATAAAAACACGGCTCTTTAGTACCCAATAATACGCATATTAATTACAGCAGCCATTTTCTTAAGCGCAGATTTTAACAAAAAATTTTTATACCAACCACTTGTGGCCTTCCTATCATATGCCCCGTGATGGACTACACCATACATAAATAGCATTTCTCCTTTTTGTAACTGCCGCTCATCACTTTATTTCCTGTATATAGACACACATGCTGCCAATCCGCACAATAATCTTGAGCGATGCTTCTCACTATATGAAAAAGGTCTAAAGGAAACAATGAAATGCAAATTAGAAAAATCCCCTAAAAAGTTTCCTC
>MNPL01014960.1:7986-21434 GCA_002081605.1 Tropilaelaps mercedesae | reverse complement strand
AATAATAATAATAATAATAATAATAATAATAATAATAATAATAATAATTACTGTTATTATTATTATTATTATTATTATTATTTGTTTTTTTGCACATTTTACCGAAGAGGGGATTTTCTCTTTAAAAGCTTGTCCAGCGCTCTACTACACAGACCGTCTAAAAAATGCGCTAACCGATGACTAAATAAAGGTAACCGAAGAAATATTAACAAATGGTTATGTTATTAACATCTTTATTTGGTTGAAAGACACAACTATCGTTTTCAATTATTTGTTTAGAATTTTTTGTGGCGATCTAGGACGTTACAGGGCCTCTGGACTTACCGCAGAAGTGTCTAATCACGCATATTACAATTACAGAGCACCCAAAGGGATGCCACTGGGACTGATAGTGCGACTCGGCCAGAGAGGTTAGATAAACAAAATAAATACATGAGTAAATACGTTTGTTTTCCTTATATTAATTCGCGATTACTAATTACAGAAAAATTTGTTAGGACAGTTGGTTTAGAAGGCGAACGCTTAATATTACGCAGAGGGTTATGCGCTTCACGTAATTTAGCGCCCAGGGACGGTAAAGTTAAATTTCCTTTTATTTCTGCGGTGCTTAAATTTTTCCGAGAGAGTTTCTATGTCAATTTTAATACCCCCTCTATGATAGACTGTGAAAGTTCGATATAGTTTTTGGTTCAATCTGAGCTGAGTTGACCGTCATCTTTGATTCTGTAGGAGGTGATACGTACGTACGTAGAACTGTTCCAATACGCGCGCAACCGCACAGTTACGCAGTTTTTATTTAGTTAAATGCAGATTTCTCAGTGCAATGTCTCGACCACACGTTGTATATGCTTATGCAAACCCATGTTTTGAAACAGCGGTTTGCAACCGCTGAGAGCCGTTGAGAAACGGTCGTCTTTTTCTAGCACGGTTACAAATTCAAATTCGATGCTTGTCGGTGCTGCTTTGGTCACGCTGATGGCTGGAAAAACACATAAATGATGCGAAGCTGATGGATATTGTTTTGAGCTGACGAGCTTCGTATACGGGGCACTTCCGCACTTCTTAAAAGTTCTGAAACGCAATGAAAGAAGATCGACAAATGGACTGAAAAAATTGTAAAATGTTGTTCGTCCGTCCGGGATATCAAGCATTGTACTGATGAAATATGTGTAGACGACGCTAAATATGATTATTGTGGTGTTGTTTGGCGTTTCTTTTACCTGTCGCATCGGTCAGAGTAATCATTTAGCTGAAGGTGCCGTTTTTGCTTTTCAGGCGTGGGCCTGCGTAAACACTACGCAATTAAACGGTATTCTATCCTAATATATGTACCTTTGTTATAGATGTTTTAGCTTTTGAGTACTTTACTTTTTGTGCTTTTCGTTCCACGCCAACTCACTTTTGTAGTTGTACTTGATATTAGGGTCACACCAGACCTCAAACGGTTTTCAGCGCGTGCTCTTGGCTCTGCTCAAAAAATAATACTGCTACCGCTGCAATGAATTGAGTTTTTTTGATAACGTTTAGATTATGCCGCACTATGAGAAGGTTTTTAAGTATGTAAGATTATACGCTGGCCCTTAATGGAAAGATCGTCTGCAGAGAATACCATGTAGTTGAATTCAATATGAAGCGGCAAACGTTATCTCAGAAAGGATAGGCGAATATTTCAGACTGGTGCTGTAGCAACTCTAAACTATGAAACCGAAGAGAATCGTAAAACCAGATCTCAGAACATATTTCATGAGGTCGCGTGGCGTCATAAATCCCATATCGAACCGATACAGACTGAGTTCCCATTCCGGAAAATAAGACCTAAATAAGGCAACGGTAACGTAAAACGCGTCTGGTAGATTGTACGAGAATACAATTGTACTGTTTTTGACAATACCATGTCCAATATTTCTACAAGTAAAATAGTCATAACGCTGTACTTCAGTAGATAAGAAGCTCTCGGCGGTGACGCCAGCGGTAGAGTTCAGTGTCGCCGCAGGGGGAGCGGCTCTGTGGAAAGAAAACTGGGCGTCAGGATGTTCGGAGCACCTTCAGCGTCGGCTCCTACGAGAATGGCTGATATGGCAGCGGACTCGGAGGCACGAACTCCATGTCGAAACATGCTCTGTTAGCAGAGCGTGACTGTAGCCGTGGTCAACTCAATTTCGGTTTTGTGAACTTTTCTAGCGTCTTATCGACTGTAGAATTTTATTTTAAATCGGCACAGTGTGAACACGTTGCCCCGAATGTGTCGGCTTGCCACGATCTGAGTTGGTGTGAAGACCAGCTGGCGGGATATCTCATTTGTTAATGCGTTTTCACAGTAGACTCGCATACATCTGAACATATTTCGTCGTTTCATAGTTGTCTTCAGTAGAATTCATCCGATAACCGCTCATCAGCGACATTTCTCGACGACGTTGTGGTTCTGTGTTTGTGTTGCTCTTTTCATCACCAGAAGGGTCGTTTAGTCTTTACGGTCGTCATCTTGAGTTCATCGATGCCATCTCGGTTGGTCAGAAAATCTCGCTCTCTCTCTCTCTCTATGCATGTATATATATATATATATATATATATATATAGTTTTGTCATCCTTTTTTTGCGGCTGTCTACGTAGCTATCGTCTACGGCCACACTTGCTAACTCCGATCCACCGGCGGTGACAGAACATCACCATCGTTCTCCCACCAGCCACAGCGACAACGGCACCAGCTCGAGTAGAAACCAGCATTTCGTTGTTCGGTTCGTCAACTGGGTCGACATACGAGCATCGCGCAAGACGAAACGGCCACTTTTCGCGGTGAAGCACGTCGGAGCGCCGCGATGGCCGTGTCCACATGGCGACGCCGAGCGCCGACAGCGGCGGAGGGTGGGTGCGCGCGAAGAAGGACGCTGCCAACGGCTAACAAAATAGCCAGTGGAGAACGCGAGAGAACAGTGGCGTTACTTGTGAGTAGTTAAACACCTCACTAACTAATGCATCCAAGGCACTTGTGTGCGATTATTATATGCTGATGTTGAATAGCTACGAAATAGACTGTATAAGTGGTGAGATTTTGTGGATGTACCCATGTACAGGTGGACGCTGGTGCGTTGGCGAGGGAAACGCCTGTTGGGCGAAGATAAAAACATGTCAATTTCTAAGATTAGCATGAATCGTCTTCTGCACTAACTTGCAGAATTGTGTCTGCTTACAGCAACCCCGTGTAAACAGTGCGTAGAGCGATTACATCGCGTTGAGCGTACGGCACCAGTTCATAAGTTCTTCTCCACAGTCTTACAACAGGAGTTACGCACGGATATTTCACATGCTATGAATTGATGGACGTAGGCGTACACGCATGTTTATCGACATGTTTTCCTGTTAAAAGAAAAAAAAACTTTACAGAACAATATTTCAGATTTTCACCAAAATTTTCTGACTCCAGTTCCATGCTATTTTCTTGATCTGTTGATCCCTTTCAAACGGTGCGCAACAACCCTGACAGAATTCAGCATAACGCAGTATGGCCTGTTCTCACAAAACGAATCTAACTCCAATTGTACGCGTCTCAGTTATTCATCTGATTTTCGAATATGGAGCTCAACATCGGCTCCAGTTTCATTTGTTGGCGTCATCGCCATCCCTTTTATCGTTCCCCAACCCCTCCATGTTCCGATCTGCTGCGTTAGGTTGTAGCCCTAGGCAGGCCGGCCGAGTCTAGACCCTAGGCATTTGTCATGACATGTTAGTCGACGTTGCCCCGTTGCCATCCGACCACTCCGAGGGTTCTCGTCGATTCGGCCCGCCGCGACGACTCTTCCTGGCTCGGCAGAACCAACCACCAGCGGCTGGCCATTGGTATTGCTCAGCGTCGTACATTCGACTGGCCGTCGGTGTTTGTGCGCAACCTTTCTCGCCAGCGACTCCCGTCGCCGGTAGAGCACACGGGTGTCTCTCTCTCCCTCTCCTCACCTTTATCTTTCTCTCTCTATCTTTCTGTCTCTATTTTTTCCCCTGCCTAAAGGGGCCTGGGCCCCAGTCACACCGGTTCCACGGTCAGCGCCGGCGTCGCCAGCCAGCGCAGCTTGAGATAGCCAGCGTTGTGCGCACGGTCCGAGGGAAGGAAAGACTTCTGCTGCAGGTCGGCGCTCTCCTCCACACTAGGGGCCATGGCACGCAGTGTGGCAAACGCTATCAGTCACGGGGGAAAATAGCTTTGTCTTCCTCATCCCCTTCTCCTTAGTCTTCTTCCTTTTGTTCTCTCTTCCACCAGCGTCGGTTTCTAACGAACACTTTCAGCTACACCGTCGTCCGGCACTCATCAACAGCTGCGCGCACCGATACCACCGGAACTGCCGCCCACGTCCGATTCGGTTTTGGACGGTGGCGCTGATATACGACACGCAGACGGTACGCAGGAGTCCGACGGCGTCGGCGTCCTGGAGGGCGACCGCGGTTCAGGGGGGTGACAAAGAGGCGGCTGCTGCTAAAAACGTTGAAGGGATTGCGGTGCGCGGATTTGTGTATGCCCAGACTGTGGATGCTATGAGAAGTTGGTTTGACATTGGTGGGCGCGTGTGTGTAATCGCGGAAAACGCTGGCATAGTGGCCGTTCAGTGGCTGATGTGATTCGAAGTGGCGTTGATTTTGGTGGAGGTGACAGACAAAACAGTTCGTGCGACAACGCTGCCAACGTTGGAGGATAACACGTCGCGACTATCGACTTATCCCCGTGCTAGAAGGGGATCGCTATAGAAGAGGCTGGGTGCAAACGTGTGAAAAAGGAGAAGTGGAAGAAAAGCGCTCTCGTGCCGACCCGGTATAGACGACCGTGACAGGAAGGGTATAGGTTGTGTCGACCGGGAACTGTATAGAGGTAGTACCGTGAAATAGTACGGGGGTGGTCGATTAAATTCGAAAATCAGATAAAATGAGTGCGCCTACAGGAGCCAAGGCGACTGCGCCGTCCACAGGCGAAAGAAATACTACGACCGTTAGTACAATCGCTGTACAGAGTGGCTCGACGAAACTGGTGCTTGCGCTGCTGCAGGTGAGTGCATAGCTGATATACGAAGTCGCCTGGTCTCTGCTGATCTATTACCTCCACTGGGTTATCGAATCGTACAGAAGTAATTCGTATCATTTAACACTCTCACGTGGTTATTCAAAGATATGGACATTATCTGTTTCTTCTAACACCGTTATGCTGGGCCCTGCTATCATACAGAAACTAACTGGTACAGCTTCCCTGTCCATTCGACTGGGTGTCGGCTGTGATGGCCGACTAAACTCGTAGTTTATATAAAACCAACAAAAGGACCGTCGAGTGCAAACGAATTGGTGACATCTGTTTCGACTTCTTGTCTGTACAAACCCTCCAGCAGCTAAATGGCGAGAATTCATGTTAGCCTGACTCGTATAGACTGTTACGTCTCTGTGCGTGTTTATACATTACCGACATCCGATAATAACGGTGTGTGGTAACAAGCAGACCCGTCGCACTCCAAGATGAAGGGGCCTAATCTCTGTCATCGTAAGCCTTTTAACTTGACTCCATTCGTTGGGTTGCACAGTGAACCACCATTGCTGAGCTATTCACTTAATCGTTTGCAGCCCCCGAAATGTTTAAATGTCAATGCGCCGTACGCGGCTACGCCTACGACTTCTAGATATAGCAAGTCATCGTAGAATTTATCGAGTTTCGCGTCAAAGCACCTCGTGCATTCTGCCAACCTATAAGCGCTTGCGTTTTCGCATTGGCCCGTCAACAGTTTCTGGCAGCGTTGCCAACTCCAATCGCCAGCAAACCTGACAAAATCACAGGCTGTTACTTATTCCTCCAAAATTAGATGATATAGCAATGGCCTAGCATAGACTTTACTGAAGCTTGTTCGAATACTTTATGCGCTCTCGGCCTGCTGACCAGTTTCACAGTGGCGAGTCAGATTTGCATAAGTAGGCCCAAAGGTGCCATTGCACCGATAGTACCCTCATTCCAGCTCCTGCCCAGGCCCGACCAGGACCCGCTGGTCGGGTTTGCGCTGTTCATCGACATTACGCAACAACCCTACCAGGCCCGAAGAACCCTGCGCGTGAATATTGGGCCAACGGATCAGCTCGGCACGCACTGGTTATGGCCGACGCTTGTTATATTGCTTACAACTACTGCTGTTCCTTGCCGTGCTGTTTGGTCGCGCCAATTTTTCTATTAGTATTCACGTTGAGTCGGTTGAACCCCGCCGACAGAGACGGCTCGGTTACAAACTCTCACAGCAACACAGAATTAACTCCTACTTTAGCAATTGTTACCATTAGCATTTCACGTCGCTGGCCAGCCGAGGGGGTCTGTTTTTTTGATTCCAGCGACTCCGCAGTGTTTCCCTCTTCTTCTCTTTGCTCTTGTTAGGCCAGTCAGATAAGTTAAAGCGGTCGTAGTAACACTAGCAGTGGTTGGCGGCTGGTTCTGATGCCTCCGATGTAGTTGCCGATTTGAAATGGGTCAGCAGATTTCGTTCTGCCGACGAATCGGATTAAGTCCCAGGACGACATGCGTAGTTCCATGCCAAGGCAGAGCGGACCAGCCGGCCAACGAACGAAAAGCGGGGAAACTAGCAAAATTGCGTTTCTACCATTGCGGGACACGACGAATACCACTGAACGCTTGATAGGACCGACGACAGGTTGTGGAACCCTCACTGACAGAGTAGGCTAGGCGGAAGGGGGTCGCCATTTCGAGAAGCAATTGACTTCGTCACGCGGCTTGATGGCAGTGCGAAGTTCTTGTAACTCTATTTGCTAAAGCTACTAAGCGGTCGGAAGCGTTTTACATTCGGCGCTAGCGTTTGTTGATAAAACGCGATTGTTAAGCATACCCGACACTGCGTTGTTGTAGCTGTGTTGTTGTTCATGATGTTGTATGTATTTGAACTCAATTGTGCCCTCTGTATGATCAGCTCAACCGCTTTTTTTAGTGCTGAATCAACAGCCAGATACTTCATGTTTGTTGGAACTCCTACCAGGATGTAGGAAGCTAGCCTAGGTCCTCTTCGAAATTAGATATTCGTTAAATGCCAATCACACTTCCTCACAAGCCTTGTCCTTTTGACGTAAACTCAAAAGCGATTATACCCATCGCCCGATGAACGCGTAGAATTAGTGGTTCCACGGTTCAACTAACGTGACGCAGTTCTACATTGTCACTTTATAAGTGAATTTCATTCTTTTAGCTCATTTCCATTTCGTAGTAGCGATGTGTCGGAGCCCCAGTAGCGCTGTTAGAACGTCCCCGAGACCGGAAACCTGTGTCATATATCTGTAGACAGGCGACAAGATCCAGGGGGCATTTTCCTCACATCAGAAATATTTTTCGCACTAGCATATCGGATACGCACCGTGCGTTTCAACGTTGTCAGTAATAGCCTATGCAAACGCTAATATATATGTATATATACCATGAAACGCATTACGTCTATCCCTTGGCCGAAATTCTAACTAAATTAGTCGAAAAATCTATATGCGTTTCTACGATTGACCTAAAATCGTTGATCATTGCACAAGTCTGCTGCTTGACATATAAAGGCAATTTCTATGGCGGAATATGACCTCGAGAAGTGATACACACACTGTCCGACTCTATCATACGGTATCTGCTTTCACACAACTTTAGGCCTCCCCAAAAGACTCTGACTAGATCGGTGGACAGAATTGTCAACCATCTCATCTGGCCAGCTACGAATTGGCCAGTGTTGAAGGTTTCAACAGTCAGGTTCCAGAGCGGCGTCTAGGTCGTCTGAGCCACCCACAGCGAGTTCGTTGAATCTGCGCTACAAAGCCCGACGACACGGAGGTCTCATTTGTGCAACGGTTCCACTGTGATTCAACATGACGATAGTCTCACGTGTCTCGGTCGCATGCAATTAGAGTGGCTTTCCCAGACCCGATTTCGTGTTACGAGCAGGCTGAAGGCGGCTGACATGTCTAGCCTTACTGAGGACGGGTTTTGTTTCGATGAGCGGTTGTAGTCCCCGTTCGACATTGCAAAAAGCTTTGCAATGACACAGAGGGAGAGAGACAGACAGAGAAATTTGTTTGGGTCGAAACCCTTTAGACTGTACGAATAGATAACCCGTACAGGCCTGTCCTTGTTGCTTTCGGAAGTCTTATCCGTCCTGACAGGCTCAGGAAAGGTGTCGTTGACCAACGCTGCATCTGCCACATAACTTTTTTTTGTGGATGTGGTCTGAAGAAAGAAAAGCACAAAATAGGTGTAGCAAGGCTGTTATATACTATTCAATTTCTGACCGCCAGGACAGTCACATCTTCGCTCCTAGACATGGCAGATGTCAAGCTTTTGTTCGGAAGCCCCCAACGAACATCATCGTGTCTCGGAAGTACCACAGTACGCATTTACTCGAATTCCAATAGAATTGAATGAACATTTACTCATAGACGTTTAGAGCGGTAAAAAAGGCCAACTTCGGCTTTGAATAACCCCATAGCACTGAATCATCCTAAATTAGCGAAACCACCTGAGTGAAGGGCTGTTTGAACTATCTTCTATTGTTGCATTTATTAACGGCATTGTTAACCTGTCGAGGTAGCACTGGAATATAGCTCTGACGCCAACTACCTCCCTTAAGCTAGCGTCTCACGTAATTTCAAATATATATGTAATTAACTGCATGTTACATTTGTTTAGATCCATACTGGGTAAATTCAATACAGTCAAATCGGATTATCACAAAAGGTCTTTACGCACCATAACACTATAATGATCTACTGCTATAATGATCGCCATATCTTGACTAACATGGCCACTATTTATAATCGCACACCTGTTCGTCGTCACGCTGAGAGCTGATTACACAGAGATGTTACTTCACAAAAAGACGCCCGCTTATATGAGGCTTCTTTGCTTTATTTTTAGATTTTTATAGAATACCTAAGCCCAACGACAAGAAAAAACAGATGCTCATTATTTATGATGATGATGTGCTATGGCAGGGTGATCCTTTTGGAAGTGCAAGTCATCAACAACAGTAAAAACCGCGAAGTGAAGGGCCGTGGGCCTGAGTCTGGGCACCTCGTCTCGTCGTCAAATTAAACTGCGGAACGCTAGTTTGTTGTAGAGTTAATAACGCGTGAACTGCAAAACTCTCTTGAGAGAAGATGGCAATACAGCCATTCGTAAAGTGTGTGTATATATATATATATATATATATATATATATATATGAGGCGTCAGCTTCTCACACTGAAGGCAAAAAAATTGCGCTGAAACGACCCGAGTCGACCGAAGGAGCTTGTTAGAGCGTTGCATGCCCATAGAGACATCACAAGAAAACTTATATTTGATTGAAATGTTTATTACTGCGACAATGGTCGATGCCGTTCGCGTTGCGTCGAGTAACAGCGCACCGCAGTGGCACGAAACGACATTACCGATTTCATATCCTTTCGATCCACCTGGGCTTCCCGGTAAAGCTGCCCAGATAACGTGTTAATGTCGTAAGTAACGAGTTTTGAATAACCTTTTCACATATCCATACGCACTCAGTCGCCCGATCTGTGCTTCAGCTTGAATTTAAAATTCCTACAAAATAATTAATGGACTTCTTTCTAGTGCTTGGTGGCACTGGACCGGGTACTTCTGTGAGTTCTCACTCGGAAATTTACGGAACGACATTCCACGCTTTCGTTTACGGTTGCAATCTTACTTGGCTGGTGTACACGTGAAATTGTCTTTGACTAATTGGACGCGAGGGAAGGCCCCACCGGACTGGTCCCGTCTTTTTGGCTAATATCAGGTTGTAGCCACTACTAATTCAGCATTGTTGATGAACACAAACGAGCTCGTCATCATATTTATACCTAAACATCTACAACATTCGAGGATAACCCAGTTGGCAGGCCCTCATGGACGGGCGTTGAGTAGCGACGAACTGTGGTCAGCAGGTCCATGATCGGTCGGTGACCTAAGGGTTTCTACCCGCAGGGGTCCGAGCACTGGCACTCGAACCGGTTGAGTCTCTTCGAAGCGACGTCAACAGCATTCGTAGGGCTGTGGTACATTCGGCACTCTCAGCTAACGGGTTCGGCCGAAAGCAAACATAGGAGTACTTCCTGGTGAAAAGAAGTCCTGATGAGTCCTTTCGAGTCTGCTTAGGGAACGATAAAAGTTCGTAGTGTTGATGAGAGGACCAAGCTGAATTATATGTTTGGTAGTTGTTAACTAACGGAGACGCACTTAACAAACGAGTGCCGATACGAGAAAGCATAATGATACGAAAGTCCTCAGTGCCTATTAGCCAATTATATTGTTACTCCTACATGTGGTTTGCATCGTTACTCCGTATATCACGTAGTCATTTCTCTAGTACAGCTTATTTTGAAGCAGCTGGGTCATTTTATTTGTTACTATTAGCACTACTATAAAGATTAGATCATTCGAATGCTGTTCAAGTGCCACGCCTGTTTCTGTAAAATAACAACATCACCTACTTAAGCCTTGAATTCAGGCCGCTACTGACTTACTTCTTTAAGGCGCCACCTACCGCTGAATCACCATTTTTACATGTCTTTTTATTGAGGTTTAATTTTTTATTTTCTACAAAATAGGGACGGAGGACGATCAGGAGACGCGAGGGTTTGTGTCTTGCATGACAGTAATGCAAACACTCTTGACTTTTGCTGTGGTACTATCTGCAATGACTCGAGTAAATACAGCAGAATTTACACACCGCCGTTGCGCAATCGTTTTGATGGGGTCCATATTTTGAAGCAATGCGAAAGCAGTATTGTAGATGTTCAATATTGTTGATAAATTGCGAAATTCAAGTACAATACAGCGAAGGCATTGCTGCAATCAAGAACTACGTTTCGGTCTCAGTACCTGTACTTTCAGATGATGAAAATAAATACGCTGACCGCTTCGGCCTTTAATAGGTTCAATATTGCTAATCAAAAGGCCTCAGACGACGTGACCCCAACTTAAGGCTGAATGGCGCGCACTCGTAATATTGCAACACTTGTCGCTTTGATAGCTCCATACTAGAATTGCTTGGAACCGTTTGAAGTAAATTTTCAAGCTATTTAAATTTACTAACGGACTTCGTACACCTGGGAGCTTCATTAATATAGTTACAAAAATTATGGCTAACTGACAACCCAATCAACAGCGCTTCGTTTGGAAGAAAAACGTTTCAGGCTTCATATTATTACAATACAATAATACTAGACGTACCATTGCACAAAGCTTTTAGCGAAATCCCTTTGTGCCAATCTCGTCACAGATTGGCCTTAACTTAATTCGTAAACAAACAAGGGTTAAAAGACGAATTCTCGTTTTCAACTTAATTCAATATACTTATTTAAGCGGAAGAGCATTTATACATATATAACACCATATCGATATTACTGTTATTAGTATTAGTGTGATGGAAATTACTGTGGTCACGCATCAGTACTTCGACTGAACTTGTACTTTTAAGCTCTTGAGTATACATCTCTTGAAAAGTATTGCAGCTGGGATCGCTAGAAATATATCAAACCTTGAAGACTCCAAAACTGAACCCCGTACTCAATGCGTACCGACCATTGATAACCTTTAACGGTGGTGATACTCCGCATAGAAACATGCGCAGAAATCAGCTACATGTATGCATTATATTACTCCCTTTGTCCTAATGTCTGATAGATTTGTCAACTGAACAAATCATTTACACGTATCGTACAAACCTATCTTCAGATCATGCACACAAGACAGTCTAGACACATTTCGCACTCCTTGCCGTATACTCTCCGGGCAGCAGCATCTCAGGCATTCCAAGAGTTCTGTAGCAGTTTCGTCAAAACGCTCGTCTTCGCATGGAGTTGTCACTAAAATCGCCTTTCTCTACTGGGCACATCCCATATTGTCGTTGGTTTTATTTCAGTGTGCCGAACGCGTCGAGCTAAAAATTCAAGAGATGGTTCCGCTCTTCACGGACATCGGGTCCAACCTCGAGGAGGCCTCCCAGCTCTGCAAACAGCACGACTCTGTTTTGGAGAAGCTACATGGAAAACAAAACCCCGTTGAAGAATTGCTCAAACAGGCAGATGAAACCATCTCCAGACAGAAGCCTAAGAAAGAGGTCGGTGCCATAATCGCAGCTTGTTTCCTCGGCGACTTGCCAGTCTTGGAAAACAGAGAAAGATCGAAGCGAAAAAATAATTCGTGAGGGAGTCATAACTCCTCTGTCACGTCGAAGACAATACATTCACTGTGGTGCACGCCAGACCCTGTTTCTTTCAATAGGGTCCCAAAAACGTTGTTGGTAACAAATTTTTATGAGACATACTCAATATTGAGACGGTACAGATAGCGTACAAAATGTTTAGAGTCTAATTCTTGAAAGAGAATGTTTCAGCAAAATACCTATACAACTATGTTAAATGTTGGACGATCGCCAGCTTCGGAGAAGTATATTAATGCTTGTGAAGGAATATAGCCAATATTTTCCAACATTTTGGCCTGCAGGTGTACAAGGCCATGGCCGAAAATCTTGGCCTCGCATGGCGAGACCTCAACACCCAGCTGGAACAGCGAAAACTTATTCTACACCAGGTATAGAACACGATACATAACGGCTGCACGATTATGGTGACGATCATCAGTAACCTACAAGTGTCTAATTTTCTATGCCATGGCTTAAGCCATCTACCACTTGTGCTTTAAACTCTTCTCGACGTTTTTATGGCTGTGACTCGGATGAATTGACCACCAGACTTATGGGTTTGGCCTAGTAAACATCTGTATGGAATCGCCGTCTAATAATTACGTCTTCTCATCGTCAACGTTAGGCGGTGGTGTTTCATACGCGTGCCCGCGAACTGCTCGAGAAGTTAACCCGCGCAGAAATGGAGTTCGGCGAAAGCTTCATACCTCACGACGCGCAGAAATGTCAGCTTGTCCTGGAACAGCTGCGGACAACCCGGCAAGGTACAAATGTCAGATGACATCACTGGCTCGCCAGTGCGATGTGTGAGACGACGAGATCGGGTAACAGATCAAGTAAATGCTTTGGAAAGCTCGTTTTCAGAGTCGGGCGAAGAATGCGCTTCAACGAATGTGGCCGTTGCTGAAAACAAGCATTAGCTTCTTTGTTTAGCTGAACTGTAGCTCTATGCAGATATTTCGTACTAGTTTATTTGACACTGAGTTACATCCTCTCGGCCTAACGCTGCTCGTGTGAACCTGTCTGTGCTTCTCACCGATATAGCTTTGTCGAGCTGTTCTAAGCAACTGTCAGCAGAGGCGGGCTTGTTATTGGATTTCGTCCGTCCCATCGCTGAGCGCTCCCTAGGCGATTCCAGACCAGAATACATGCGCCAGGCGGCCGAGAGGACGCTTCGAGAAATTACTGACTATGAAGACTTCCTGCAGTCGAAGATGGCAGAGGTAGGCTAATATTTTCTTTTTTACTTGTAATTTT
>MNPL01014959.1:0-12673 GCA_002081605.1 Tropilaelaps mercedesae | reverse complement strand
TTCTTTAATGAGAAAATAAACTTGCCGATAAGAGGTCTTCTCAATCGGCCCCCAAAAAAAAAAGGAACCCGATGGTCGATTTTCCTCGATCTCTGCGATAGGCGCTTGCCACTCACCAACCTGTAACACTTCTATGAAATGTTTTTGAATAAAGAAGGAATCGACCGAGGACACCTTGGACCGTCCGTTGAAAATTAATGTGGTGTGAGTTTTAGCAGTGTAAGCATGCCTTTTGCATGGGCCCCACATTACATTGGCAAAAACTCCGTCATGGATACAGAGCGCGCATATAGTAGCTTCTTTGTCGCAGTACAAAAAATGCACTAGAGCCTGCACCTATAGAGCTCCTTAGATTAAATTTGGTCAGAATTACGCAGAATCATTAGTTGATCGGATATTTCCTGATGTATACAATGTCTGCTCAAAGAAAAATGGCACTATTAAAATAAAATAATCTAACTTTCAGCATTTTTACCTTAATTGTACTCTGTGCAGATAGATAATAGACGACGACTCGTGGAATACACTCACACCTAGCATGTATGGATTGGAAAGAAAGAATACAGTATAGAGTAATTCATCATAGTCACTATGTATAGTGAGTTCTTTTAACTTGATAAGCTTTTTTCTTTCAAGGTGTGAAGAAGTGTATCATGACTAACCATACTTAGCAGATTACAATTAGCCAAATTCTTGTCATGGCTGCTTTGGCGCGAAATCGAATAGTCCAATACAAATGGTCCAAGAAAAAGCGGTTAGAGGTCTGGAAGATCAAATTATTACAATGATTTTACGACTGAATCATTTATATGAATCTATTTAAAGCGTTGATACATTAGTGAATGCATCAGTAAGCGCAGGCACACATGCTGAACATTACATGCGTTAGTTGCACATAAAAGCAATGCTTTCTTAAAAAAAACTAAATCAAAATATGTACAAGCAATAAAAATTTTAATAAAACGAGAGGTTGCCTTTACTAATTTTACGACAAATCGTGGGTGGCCGTGTCACAACACGAAATTTCTACAGATCCACAGGCGAGATCTCAAGCGGTTTCTTTCAAGAGCTCTCTGTCAAACTACGACATAAATATTGCTTTTAAATCTTAAAAATATTCTTAGGAGAAATTTGTAGATCTCAGACTCTAAGTAGAGAAAGATTGGCTGTAAATAAGCATCTTTGATTACGTCTACGAAGACCTAGTAGTACTAATAGTAGTAGACCTAGTAATTCTAGTAGTAGTAATAATATTAACAATAATAGTGGTTGAGGCAAATACTACTTGAGTAATGAGCGTTAGGTTTCGAAGATGTTGAAACTGGCAGTAGTAAAATGGCCGCACAAAGAAAGCAGGACCATGTGTGTTTTTATGTAATAAAATACAGGAGCAGATGGAGCTATTGTCTAACGGTAAAAAATAAAACGAATATCTACTCTTTTCGATCATCACCTATTTAGTGCCCCGGATAGCGCTGCTAAAATGCTGATAGAAACAACACCTATGGGATAACGAAGAGCGTTTTCCTTAACTTTGTAATCTAAATATTTTTTTAGGGCTGACCATCAACCAACATTTAAAATCCACGGTAGCAGTTTTTGCATTACTTCGTAAGACGGGCCCCATATAAATGTAATTGTTCACCGGCAGGGACCGAACTCGTGCACCTACGCATCTCCTCCGGTCGCAAGGCGTATACGAATGCAGCAAGCCACCGGGGTCAACTAACTTTGTAATCTATAAAGATAATCAAGAAGTATGCTCCATATAGTCATACGTACCACAAGTCGTTTGAATTTTTTTCTACGTGAGATTAATCACATTTTAATCGTGTCATGGCCAAACCTCGATATAGCTTCATTTAAAAAACGATTTACGAACATGAATAGGTTTAATGGGTGAAGCCCTTCGCAGACGTTAAAAATACGCTGTTTCCAATCAGCTTGTTCTAACGCGCAATGCAGGCGTAATTCCTGTATACCGCATCGTAGTTCTCATTTACTTATGAAGAACGGATTCTACGCAAAGTCATGGCATAGTTTTTTTTATATATAGCCAGAAAAGCCATGTCTGCATAATTTGGATGTTATGCTGCGTTAGTATTTTATAATAGTGTATACAATAATGTTCGTGACTGTTGCCACATTCGTTCAGCGATAGGTGCATTATCTCATCGGTACGTTAACAAACGATTGTAGCGCAAGTTGCAGTTGCCCTGTTTTGTCAAACGGGCTAAACAAGTTGGAAAAGTGTGAATGGATATTCCTTTAACTCATATGGATATTAGTGTCTGAACTTGAGGCTAATTTTCAGTGAACGCCAAGATGAACATAAATGCTATTTGATAAAAAAAAACGTCTACTAAATACTAATATAAAAACGTCTACTAATATGAAAATGATAAAAAATAAAAAACGCCCTTCGAAGGACAAGTTAGCGACACTTCGCATTTGGAAACCTAAACTAAGCATGCCATTGTAGACTAGCTTCATTGGAGCTTCATTGTCAATACTTGCTAATGCCCTATAGGGTACCCGGTAGACTCAACGGACTGCAAGAAAATGCATGATCATCATAATCACAGCTCGGCAGCCACACGGACTTACAGCTCGTTGCTATGTTCGGCTGAATTCAACTTTTGCTTCATTTAGGAGAACGTATATAAGTTTCACATATAAAGCATCTGCCTCACGCTGACTCTGACGTGACTATTTGGAATACAAATCTTTATGTTGTATAATCGTATATAACATGTTTGCAAATTATTACACTTCAGGAAGCTAACCGCAACCTCCTTTATGCTAAAGAAATTTATAAGCTACAAGCGTCATTTTTGTAAATATTGACTGACAAGTGCGCCTCTGAGGCCTTCGCTTACTAAATAGTGCTTTGAATGGCAATAAGCGTTTTTAGCAAGTTCATGAATAAAAAGTAGTTTTATCCGAAAGTTAGGACAGCCAGGTTAGTGCCGCCTAACCTCTAAGATAAAATTGCGATCAGTAAAGAGTACTGTGACAAATAATAACAAGAACTACTTTATTTATAATAATAATAATAATAAAAGCATATCTGGTGTTTCCTAGATATTAATAAAGCTTTTTAACTATTTGGAATGCTTCTAAGCCGATAACATGGTATTCGTGGACAAACGGCTTAGTTTGAAAAAGTTGAACTAATACCATTATATGCTACAAGATGTTTTACTAAAAGACCATTTTCAAAAATATACACGTCCAGTAAAATACAGAGGTCAATGCGGCCAGAATATAGCTGCTTAAACAGTAAAACAACATACCAATTTATGTAAAAAATAATTCTTCACTAATATTCAACATTTGCAAACCGATCGGGCACTAACAATAAAGTAGCCACGTGAGCATTACCCATCAATAATAATTCTTAATAATAGTTAACTTGAATTACTACCACAACCAACAAGAGCAATATCAAAAATATATTGAATAATAGGAGAATGGGGACACCAACTCAATCATGTGGACCAATCAAACCAAGTGGACACACTTGAAACCGGGCAATTTGAGACTTCCAACTGCGTCGCACTATTCCGGAAATTACGTGACTTCATATCTTTGATTTGTGTTATCTTATTACTTAAATTCGTCGAGTTTAGGTGCATATGATGTCATTCCTCACCCCCAAAATGTAACTGAACTGGTGATTACTATATCGCAGGCTAACCGTATATTAAATGTGGTTTATGGAATTCTAGAGTCTCAGTCTTAGGAATACAACATTATAAAAGTGCAGTAATCTAGCCTGTACTACAAAAAAGTAGTGTGGATCAAAGATATATCAATTGCTTAATTGCTTGATAGGCTCATTTCTACAACCATCAACTTTTCAGTCTAAAAACATAGTTACCTGTAGCGATTTGCTGTAGCTCCGTTTCTCTATGCAAACCAATGTTTCGCACTCCTCCGCACTTCTCCAAACATTAACTTAGTACTCCTTATGAAATTTCAATTACCTACATGTTTTGTTTTCATCTGTAACTCAATAAGGCTATTCGCTTAAACGTATTAGATGTTTAGCTTCATTACTATCCTTTCCTCTATACGCTCTTATATACATTTTTTGTTTCTAGTATGTGTTCAAGGGCTTTTGCCCAAATCACTTGTAGGATTTTCTCTAAATCTTTCACCCCTAATTTGCTATTTTCTCTTTGTCCCAATATTGGTCTCAAAAATCCTCTTTCCGTCTAATGCAGCTTCCTTGTTGAATTCTATGTTTACTAACACTGCTTGTATATATCCCACGATCCCTAAAATGATCTATTCTTTCCATGTTCCTAATAACCGGTTTAGTCATTTTCTATTCTTCTGTAACTGAACTTCTTGGTTCCCCGTCATTGTCCTGGTTTCTCTTGGTATCCCCTTTTATACTTTCCCTTAGCCTATGCCAAAAGCTTTAGGTACGGCCTATGCTATAGCTTTCGCCCATATCATTCGATCTACTGCATTCGCTGATATACTCGTTGAGTCGTTGGTACTCCCTTTCTTTCTGCAGTGACGAGTACACCAACTTTTGTCGTCTAGTTGTCTTCATATTAAAAAAAATACGTTCAACCATGTACATGTTCTGAGAGCAGGTATTTCGACATTAATATTCCCGAAGTGACTGCTGTAAAGTGGCATTCTTGTATCGCGCTTAGAGTGTAGTTCCAAAGCAGATACCGATGTTTAGCGCTTTTTGAAAAGTTCGCTAGATCTCTATTTAAGCTCTATTTCTCTAAAATCCCTGACTTTTGTAATGCTTACCACCATTAGCGATAAATAGATTGTCCTCCCTTAGCCACAATCCGCGCTATCAAATACTATATAAATCTCCTGCTCCATCCTGACCTGTGCTACACCTATGAGGCCTCCATAAACAAATTATTTTGACTTGGTTTTCACCAATCACTTGCAAACCCTCTATCACCAAATTAATTAACCGTGCACTCGAATCCTCTCCGATACCTGCCGCCGTCATTTCCTCCCGTTTCCTTGCAATGTTTGTTGAGTCGCCCTATCACCAAAGCCCTTGGCTGTTGTTTGCCATGTTTTTTATCATTCATCTTGTTTTTACGTCTTTCATAATTTCCTTCCAGCCTATTTTCATTTCGATTTTATTTAGTTCTTGAGACTTTAAACAGCTTGATCTGAACGGCTACGGATCACATTATTACAAAGCAGTTTGTTTAGCTCTTACTCGTGCGTCCAAAGTCACTCTAATTAAACCAAAACGCTGCATCAGCATTTCTCACTTAGTTTCGTTGTTGATTCAGATTTCAATAATTTGTAACAGGGCCAATAGTTTGTTTCCTTTTATGTTTCCTTCCGTTTTGTTTCCTTCCGTTTTGTTTCCTTCCGTTTATTGTCTTTCACAAAAAACGGTTATTATTATCGGAGTATAGGAGGCATGCATAGTTCGGTTGTAAAGTATTATTATCTGCGCATGGGTACGCATCCCTATGAATTAGACGAGCTCATAATAACAAAAAATAAGGAAGAGCAGAAGCCCTAAATCAATAAACTGTAATAATAATAGTGAACTTTCGTTATCCAACCCAAAAATTTAACTTCACAAGTAGAGATTGCGCATGCACATCTAAACATACGCACAGATCCACAAGTTTTACAAGTCACATGACAGATTGTGTAAATTAGTTCGGGTTCAAATTGCTTTAACAGGCTATTTTTCGATACGGACAATGTTTTATTTTATTATGTCCAGCAATAAATTATGTTATGCTTTACCTTGGCTATATATGTGTATACCAAGAGTATAAGGTAATGACAACACATTCCAGTCTCGTTCCAAATGTTCCGAACTCACAGTGAATTAGTATCACCCAGTAACTCGGGTTACCTGGATTACATGTACTAGCTAAAATCGAACAGAAAATACAACGATTCGATATGCTAATATTGGCTTATTAACGTTGTTGCTATCGGATTATGGTTTTTTTCAGGTGTTGAGCAATTAATAGCTTGTATGGCTCTGGTCTTACGTGGATGACATTGGTCCCGTAAGACAACCTTTGACTTGGTCATTGTTCTTGTACTGCCACAACGGGCACCGGGTATATCGATTGAACAATTCTTTAATGTCAGAAGGCGTCATCGCTATCATTTGGCTAAAAATGAATGACCCCTTGTTTGAATATTATAATTAAGATAATTATAGTTAAAAATGCTTAAACCTCTGCCCTTTTTTCCTAACCACAAATATTGTAATTTAGGTGAGCGAAAAACACATCACTACACAGGGCGATTTGAAAAACTTGATTTTAAGCATTTTCAGAATTAATTCATTAACTCAGAAGAATTTTAAGCGTTCATAGAAACGTTTTTGATTAAAATATTTTTTTTATCGTTGTTGAAAAATTGATGTAATACATTTTCGTTCCAGATTTCCTTATTCGGCCACTACAAGATTTCAGCAGTTTTGAACTAATATTTCAAATAGCGTAGAAGTCTTTATGGTCATCCACTATTTTTAACTGCTTTAAGAAACAAGAGTTTTCAAAGATTTCATTTGCTAATGGCCGAAACCTAACGATTTTGACCTTTCAGGTCAGCGAGAAGCCGCTCTTACTATTTGAAGCTCGTTGAGGCCTATTAGTCGATTAATTTTCTCTTCCATTTAAACTTGGTATTGGACCACGGGAGGATACAGAAAAATCATCCTCTACTTGACGTTAACTTTTCGATAAGAAACACAGCTGGTTCAAAAAATTTATCACACATACCACAATAGTGTTTCAAGTAATGCTTAAAGTCGGGAATTTTCTAAATAACCCTGTATATACAGCGCAAATGTTATCCAACAAAGAAGGGAATGGCAAACAAAATGTATGCGTATAAATAAAAGGTATTCGAAGAGCCTTGTTGAATCTTCTAAAATTATAAATAACTCATGATTGAAATTTTTTATATCTTTTTTTTGGAAAGCTGACGTAATTCATTTTCTAGGCATGCAGGCGGTGGCGAAATCAGAGAATAGGTGAAAAATAACAGGCAAAATTACTGCTGACGGCCTGCATTCAAATTATCTAAGATATAATGATACCACTCAAAGAGCATAATGTCTAACCGTTTATCTACTGCTACACCGCTATCAGCATGACAAGATTTTAGACACGCAGAAAAACTTCACTGCTTCTCGATCTTTCAACAGCAAGCATTGACCAATACCAAGTGGTAGTTCAGAGCCATGAAAAGACCAACTTTATTTTTACGTATATGTTTAATATTTCAAAGCGTTTTTCTTAAATCTCGTCCTGGTTATATTGCAGTCCACGAGTTCCAACTAGTCTGCTAGCATTACACGAGCGCTCAAGTATAATTGAGTCAACATAATTAGGTAGGCTCTTTTCTGTTTTTCAGCCACCGTTATGCGCTAGACTTGAGTGGTAGAGGAGACCTCAGCTAAAATAATTGTGTTTTCTATTTAAATCATGCAGAACAGCAGCTATTTTACTATTAAGACGTAAAATTGCTTCAGTGATCTCATCTTTGTTGTAGAAGTCGTGCTAAGGAACCAATAAGGTCACCTTTGTTTTTATTATGTATTATTTTAGTTGATTTTCATAGAAATTTGAGGACAAATGACGCAATAGATAAAATACCAACTTAGAGTAGATATGATCTATGTATTAGTCGCTCCGTGTTACGAGAGTGTATAAAGAATGCCGTTGTTACTGGTGTGGGTACAAAATAGCACGTACTGAGTATTTCGATAAGTTTTCAGGATAGTCGTGCAAGCTGACTACACGAACAGAATTAGCTTTATCGATTTATTATTCGCTTTAAAACTCTTTGGAACTTACTGCGAAAAAATGTTATGTAGTATAACTTAAACGCACTATCTCTAGACCCTGGACTGACTTAATAACGCGCCATTCACTGCACCTTGATTATCTATTGAATTTCGCCTTCACATGCCGCACCGCTTGGTGGTCTTGAAGACAAATTTTCGATTATTGGTACGCCTGGTCGGTTTGTACGAAAATCGCTACCCCACTATTCGGTATATCCATACATTCGGAATAGGAACCGTACTTATTTGTTTCCAATTGTGCAAAAATCTCGGAGATGCTATAGTGGAAGTTCCGTGTGGAAAGGATGATATTAACGTTCCAAAATCATGTATATGAAATAACATACCATATTGTGGTTGTATACGCAAAAATTGGGTGACGAAGTATTTTTAAATATGAAGTATTGATACAAATTAATTCATCTAAGAAAATCATAATGGACGCAAAACACGCAGATATGTAAGATGTGCGTGAGTGGACGTTTGTCGACAACTCTGAGCCCATGCATTCTTTATTGAAAATAATTAAGCATAAGCGGGCTTATCCAGTAAGCATATCCCTAAGCACTCTTCAAATCGAAACGCGAAAATACGCCGTGAATTTTTTTCTATATTTGTTTCGTGTAGCGCGCGCATGGCTTCAAAGTAATTCTTTTGACCTCAAAACAAAGTCTAATGATACTGAAAGCTTTAGAGGGTAGCTAATGAGCCATTTACAGTTTCTACACCAAGAAATCCCATTATAGTGCGGCGCGTTTTAAAATTACTTGCCAAACTTTATTCGTCAACCCCGACTTTTTAGAGAACTAACATAGGTGATGGCAATTTTTCTGGATAGAAGTAGTTCCCTAGTAGTCGTAAAGGAACTATGACAAATTGCCAGTCACAGATTGCAAGTGTGTTGTCCACGTTGAAAATTATAGCTTTTCAGCCTCCTATGGCGCCATAGGGTCTTTTAAGCATCCCTCACAAGATATAAGTGATTCATTGCTTTGATATCTCTCATGCCCTAAACGCCAGAGAACTGAACAATACGTGTTCTGTGACCCTAACTACCTCCTTAGCTGCTTGTTATGGTGGCAACGTGTAGTGACTTCAGTGAAGGCGTAAAGAAGAGGGCCATCTACCGTACCATTCCCATCCAAGTGCTTCTCTGTATAGTCAAATATGGACGTTAGACCATAGTCTCAATGAAAGCGCACAAGTTAAGTGCTTAAGGAATCTACCCGGACCACAATCGTGAACAGAAAACATCAATAAATTTTTATATCTAAGTGCGTACGAGATACTTCACTGCTTCTTTAACTTGACTTCTTATCTTTGAATTATAATATTATTTGAATAATTTGGATAATAACTTTAAAACCGATTTTCCTTAGGCGCGTTTTAATTAATTTGAGGTGAAACCATTCTGGTAACAAAATTCCACTTTGTTTAATCAAGAAATCCCGACAGAAAAAGCAAAATATTTAAAAGCATCCCAAATACACTTGCTTTTATGTATGGTTAAGGTGACATTGATGTTTTTAGCATATTCTTCCCCTGGGATACTCAACTGGGTATGTATAAATTTTAAATAATAACGGTAAACACACAGCGCGTGCCGCCACATGTCACACCTGGGAAGCGGAGTTACAGGGATAACACAGTCCCACTATTTACAGCTATACAGTTATTTACAACCTCAGTTGATTAAACGATTGTTTAAGCTATTTAAAATAGCACAAGGGGCGTCAGTCTTGTTTATTACCGGGGAGGTGCTTACAAGGTTTATATTGCACCAATTATGCTACCGTATTGTGGTCACACAGTATCTGTTATGTGTATAGTATTCACGCCGATCCTCGACCGACAGAACTTTTATCTAGACTAACTCGTTTTAAGGAAATAACAATAACAATACTAATTTGGCCATTCTACTTAATTACCACTATTTCGTAATAGTACACCCGGTAACGAGCAAAACATTATAACCCATAGGCGTTAAATAATCCTGATTTCTGCCAATGTGATAGAAGATGTACGGCGAAGTTGAGTTCGCAATACAGTTATGGCCGTTATTAGCGAAGAAGTTTGACGCGCTTAAGAGGTGAGACGTAAGCACACGTCGTATTACGAAATATAGCCGTGGAGTTCTGAGCTGCCCTATCAGTTCCAGAGAATGACTACCATCAAATCGTGCTAACGTATTTCGTGAACTCCGTCTAGGTAGTCGCTTAAGCTCAAGCAATTTTTTTAGCACAAAATGTAATTGTACACTCTACTACGCTGTTCACGTTACTACTGTCGCATATTCGTTGCAAGCAGACAACCGACAAATTTTGGTATTCGTATCGTTCCAAAAAGTGTTCAAACAGAGTAGTTCAAACAGAGCTTTCAGTAAACTAAATTGATATTAAATTTAGGACTGTAATACCTCGTTAGTAAAGCTGGTACAAATGATATTGACGCTATCAAATATGCAGATTAGTCAAAATGGTACGACCATGTGACATAGCTCTCTTAACTACATATTGTTAAAAATATTGTTCCGAATTGTGCGAGGCGTTTCAGTATCTAAACATACATATATTTAGAAGCTTCAGATGTAACATATAAACTGCGAGATATGAGCTTTAATAAAACAAAGGTTCCACGTGCGTCATCTTCACGTCGTGTCAAAGAAAGTTCCCTGTGAGACGTGCCTTTTAAATTATTGGCAGGCACCCACAGGCTAACTCCAACAAGTAATTCTTCATCAAGAACTGCATAAACACACGCTGCCTATGAAAGATTTCCCTCCATACTGAAATAACATACCTGTAGTCCTGCGGTCTATTCCAGGAAATTTTATGAATGGAGTAAGTCGAGTTTGTCATTCTAACGACAACATTAGACAAAACAAAGTATAAATGCGTTCTTCACATTTTTCAGTCGCTACAGCTACCACCAGCATATCGGCGCTTAACTTTTTGAGAATTTAGACGGCATGGCCTCGTAAATGCTTTGTGTCATTATTTTTGTTCTTCTCAGAACCGTTATATTTTGTCGGTAAGAAAACAAGTTTGGCATGGTTAATAAGCATATACAAATGCTTCGCCAATTATTCCATAGGTTATCATTTGATAAAAGGGAGGTGCTATGAATTTCTGCTAGGACGTTTAGAATTTAGCATCCATAACCCATTGAATACTTTAGACTAAACTCCTTGCATAAATTTTCACGCTAAAGTTTGTTCGCATTAGTTCAAAAGACTCGAAATATTCAAACAGCGAAACTAATAGAGAACCTCCTACAAAAAATATGTTTTACCTCGCCTTGAGATAGATACCCTGGATTATTCAGAATAGCTATGACCATGTTAATTTTAATAAAAATTGCTACAAAACCTAGTGAGTAATGATAGAACAATTGGACTTTTCAGGTTTCCTATATGAAAATAAATTAGCGTATAAAATAGGCTACAATTTTATTGTGGAATGTATGATATGTGGAATACGATAATATACCATTATACGCGTATATTGATATAAGTCTGAAAAAACGAATCATATGTCTTATAATTTTCTTCGTACACGTTTAGTACAAGTGTGTTTTTCATAGTAGGATCATGACCCATTGAATGATCAACACCTTTTTAATAGCAAAGAACGAATTTCGTCTTTTCCGCTTTAATATTTACGCTTCAAACGTTTTGAACTAGCGATATATACTGGAGATTTCGAGTCGTGTCCAGTTATATTTTGTTATCATTCTTGTCAGAGCCGCTTTGCGCTTGCTTATTTTGTCTAATGGGTTCAATACCTTCAATTATAGTTATATTCACATAGCATACATCACCAGAATTTGAAAGAGTGCATGCTGCCGCGTCAATTCACTTTTTTAACCAGGCTTTTCAAGCTGTACCCGAGCGCTACCCATATATCAATTAGACTGTTATTTGTATCCAAGTGTCACCTTGTGTCACACATATCGAAAGGCATATATCTAAATCAAGAAGATAGATTTAGCGTCGCATTTTTCAGAATCGTACAGCCCAAGGTCAAAACCACCTGAAGTGCGAAGTAGCAGATTGTTAAAAGATTTGCGAAAAGGGCTAAAGAGTGGATAGATTCTATACATACCGTGCTTTGCTCACTGTCCTTTATAATTTTTGTGGCACTTTGTTTTGACTCAACGATGATATTAGCGATGCTGCCAACCACTGGCGCTGACAAGGCGGTTGACATCAGCTTTCCTAATAAAACATATTAATAAAACAAAGCCTAATAAAACAAAAAAAATATAATATTTTGACCACTTTTTTTTATTTTTTTGGTAAATCGCACCATGTCCATAATATACAACCCTTTCGTCTAAAACAGAAAACAGCTTTAGAAAGCCTCCCTTAATAGCTTTCTTGTTACATAGCTCAGACGATGCGTAATAAACATAAACACTTGCTTAGTATCAACCACGGCGCCAGCTTACGTGAGCAGTTCTAATCTAATACTGTTGACCAGTTTGACCATACTCCCACTCCCTACATAGTGTCGGCGGTTAGTTGACGTACGAAGAAAGGAATACATATTAACTAGAATAGAGCTTGTCATACCCACCTTAACATTCTCGTCCGAAAAGATAGGATTAACAAATACGCTTACAAGAAATTTATACCTAATGATATGCTGATCAAATCATAGGCCAACATAAGTAGAGTTGTATTGTCGTCAAAACGGGTGCTAACGCCGGTAGAGAGTCTACTCCTAGCATTTTCTTATCATTATGTTTTGGCTTCTTATTAAAGTTTTCCTAATCACTTCACGAGGCCTATTCAGTACAGTAGAGCACAACCTTTAAAACTGTCAACATATATATATATATGTATAT
>MNPL01014955.1:2008-17682 GCA_002081605.1 Tropilaelaps mercedesae | reverse complement strand
ACTATAAGGAGTTGTCTCATGTCTGACATTGGAGGCATGCTCCTAACTAGACTCGTTTTCACTAGTTTTTTTCAGAGATTTTTTTTCAGATAGCATTTTGCGATTGTTTCCAATCGCGGGACACTTCACTGACTCTTCTGCGCACGAACGTATCTTGTGATAGAGCATTATGTATTTTCGTCGCTGATTTGTTTTTTCATGCAAAGACATACTTTTTTACAGAAATAATAGTAATAATCGCTGTTAATCGTTAGTCATCCGGTGTCGTTTTCAGCTGGGGCGAAGGTATGAATAGCGAGAATCAACTCTTATGGCAGATTGAATTACACTGACTTATCATGAGTCTTTTTGAGTTTTTTAGAAATATTCGAGTTTAATCCCCTTTGTTATAAAAAAGTGAGATGTTTCAGTAGATTACGGAAGTTATCATTAGTTGAAGCAATCTATTATTCTCTTTTAAACATTATATGCAATTATTTTACTTAAATGGCCTTAAAATCTGTTGTTGAGATGAAATACTTATTATTGGTAGGGACCGTGCGTCAAACATTACTAGGCTGTAAACCGCAGCAAAACAGCTCGACGGAAACAGTAGCGCGGCGCGAAGCTTGCTCAAACGCAGCGGAGATATAAGAAAGGACATAATTTTGAATGATTTCTTATTCTGAAAGGTGTTGCTTTGTAGCCGAGATGCCATACTTTAGCTTCATAACAAAATAGAAAATCAAGCAGTATGTTTTAAAGCAGGGAAAATCCTTTAACTTGCGCATCCAGATCCTTGAGGACACGAAGGAGACCACGCAGCAGGAAGATGCTCAGATCATAGAGAGCCTCTTCCCCCCAAAACCGATCTTTGACAGGCGTGAATACGGTGCGGTAGCAGAGAAAGAAGAAGAAGAGGATATTCCAGAGGTGACGCAAGAGGAGGTCCTAAACGCCGTAGAGCGGATGACACCAGGCAGGGCTCCTGGCCCGGACGGGATGCCAGCAGAGGTCGTCAAATACCTCTTCAAAACATGGCCAGCGATGCTTGCGCAGTGTGTCAAAGCGATGCTCAGGGAAGGGAGATTTCCGGAAACCTGGAAATGGGCAAACTTGGTATTAATACCAAACCCGTCTGGGTCGCACAGGCCGATATGTCTGCTGAAGTTCTTCTCTAAGGGAATAGAGGATCATTGAGCAGAGACTGAGGGCCTTTGCGGATGAGAACTCCCTTCTGTGCAACAACCAGTATGGCTTCAGGAAGAACAGGTCTGCTTTTTCGGCCATTAGCAGGGTCGTAGATGAGGCAGACTCCGAAGGTCAGGCAGCTGGTACTCCTAAATGTCAAAAACGCCTTCAACACCAAATTCAACAACAAATTGGAAGCTCATACTTGACATATTGCAAAAGAGGCACACCCCTGCCTACATCGTGCGGATAGTCAACTCATATCTGCAAGACAGGGGTGTCCAGCACAATCGACTGAGGAAGCAGGTGACAGCTGGCGTCCCACAGGGATCAGTCCTGGGGCCGCTGCTATAGAACACCGCTTACAACGACGTGCTCAACGTTGAGGCGGATCTGAGAGATCTTGTGTAATCTAAACGAAATGTATAAAGCGCAATAAACGGTTAACTTATTCAATAAGTGTAGAAAAGAGCTTGCAGTGAAAGTATACCTAAGCCATTATCTGTGTTACAGGGACTGCTGCTAGAACAAATGCACATCAGGACAAATTATAAATTTCACATTGGATTGCTTCACAAAATGCTACATTGGACAATTTCTTTTTCGAACCACTTGAAATATTTGAGGTAAAATTAAGGTGTACAGGTAATGCAACTAAAAATTGCCAATTTTGATTGGCGAATACTTTTTGCTACCTGTTTAGGCCGAAATTACAGAATAATTGTGCCTTTTTATGTTTTAAGCTAAGATTATCTTTAAAAAAATAATAATAATAATAATTTGCTTTATTTTAGGGCCATTTCTGGTTAATCAAACAGTATCTCATTTGAAATTTAACAGCTTTAATCTACTCAGAGGACTTGAGGTTGCCAATTAAATGTTTATTCTGTTGTTATATTTCCACAACTCCACAACTTCCACAACAAAAAAAGTGCTTTGCTGCAAAGTAAATCGAGGATAAAGAAGTGTCTGTTCTTTTTTATCATGTAATGCATGTTATATAATGCAAACTAATATAGGAGACAGTCAGCATGGCGTATATGTATGCTAATTTAATTGACATTGTATACGCTATTCGCTCTAATATAAAATTGAGAAAAAGGGCACTTGGACTAATTCCTGTCTCTCAACTCGTTAATAATTTTTCTCTCATTGGTATTTCAGACACTTGAGTTAAGGAATGCTGATGAACGTTTTTGCTTACACGGCTACTCCTTGTTTTTAATCCTATATTGGGGGATTGGAGTAACTGATTTATTTACCCACAGAGGCGTTAATTGCCACTTCCGTCAAGATTTGACACTGTCACCGAAGTGTGCCATTTTTGAAATTTTTTTCTTATATTTTGCCTATCTTATGGCAGAAATATCTTGCGGGAGTTTCCCATTAGTAACCCGGCGGAGTTCCTTCGGTGTTTTCGATTTTCCTGGGAGAGACTTTGACTGCAATAGATTTTTCAACAAATATTATTCATGTGGATAATGTCTTTCAGTACACATACTATTCCAACTGAACAAATCATACAAAACGAAAATACAAAACGAAAAGTTGACTTTTAAAACCTTGGGTACGTTTAACATTTGCTCTCTGTGGTCGAACTCATTCGTGCTTTCACTCGGTCGCGGTTTATTGACATATTTTTTCCGTTCTTACATATTTCTGCTGTCGGTTCCACCGCTTATCCCATCCGTATAGCGTATCCCTACTTTCTTTCTAAGTTTCTTTCTAAGTAAGACAGGTAGTCTTAGTCCTTACTTCCCTTCTCCTTTTTAATTCCCTGGCTTTCCTCTCACTTTCTATCTCCAGTTTCCATTTTATAATGTTTTCTACCATAGTCATTGCCTCTGCCTCTAATTTTATTTCCTCCTTGCAATTTATGTCCTATCAGCCCTGCCACCAATTTATTGGGCGTTGTGGAAACATCCGGGGTTCTCCGAAGACCTTCGAAGGCCAGCAAATCGTATGAGTTACATCGTTAATCTATTCTGTGTAGCAGTGAACATATGCGGGGCGCTCAACCTTCAGGTACGGGATTATACGGCGCGTCCACGGTGCCGGGGCATTGTGCGGCGTTCCCTTTTAACTCTTCCCTAAAATTCTTTTAACAAGTATTCTTTCTGCTTTATGTTGGGTCTATATTTTTTTTATATCCCTTCTGTTAGACTTGGGCAGCGTATAAGCTGCGCTTTTGCTTGCGCCCGTCATAACCTTGTCCTGTTTCCTTACCTTCTAACCACTATCGGTCCTAAGGTAGATGTCGCGTAAGCGCCATAAATTGCGTTACTGTGGTGGAGCCGTTTCTAATCCGTCACAGTGTCGCACCGTGATTAGCGCAAACCAGGCGTATCCTTCCGATCGACTTCGATTTGACTTCAGCACTTTGACTACGCTTTTCAGCCCATCGGCGGTATCCATTACATGAACCCGCTATTTTTAATCACCTTCTCATCGATGCGAGCTTGACTGTCTCCCTTTATTCTAGGGCCATTTTGCACTTGCACAATTTTTCTCCTGATTTCCGTTGCGATGACTTGTGCTATACCTCCAGTGATCCCTTTTCGAGTATTATTCTCTCCGCTTTTTTCATCGGAACGTCAAGCATCGTGGCTTTCTTTAATTCCTCCTCCACTTGTTCTTTATACCCTTTAAATACTTCCAGGGATGACTTTTTTGTCTGTATGCTTGCCTTATCAATATTTTCCCTTGGCTCCTACAAATTTTTTTTCCTTTGTTTGAATGTTCAGATCTCCCTGTAGCTATTGCATCCTTAGACATATATTATCTCGAAGAGCTCTGCACCTCTCCTTACCATCGAAATATAGAATCTAGAGGCAAGGTTTTCTCCTATAAGATCTTAGCGTTTAGGATCGAGGCAGTTCTTCAGCTTAAGACCTCATTGAAAACTTCTAGTAAGATCCCATCCACTATTCTGCTGTCCGTTACTGATGCAGGTGGCCGCTTCGCCAAGCTGCATCAGTAACAGGACATTTTCGTCCTAATGAATGGAAACCGTTTTATTAACTTTTAAGCCACCCTAGCCTTTGCTTCGAAGCCACGCAACGCCAACATCGCCTTCTACGATACAGTGTGTTGAAGGAATTTGTGACTAACTTAAGGTTCGACGTTACCGTGCTCGGCCATCCGTGCTACAACAACTTTAGTTACTCTTTAACCACAGGTCTCATCTCCGTCTGCTTAAAAGGCGTGTTACCTGTCCTTCGTCTGTCCCTGATTCAACAAAGCCCGACCTCTGCTCGTATTTTCTGACCTTCCTTTATTGTGAAAAATAGCCTCCGAAGTTGGCTGGAACAGTGTTCCCAGCGAGTACTTCTTGTCAGTACTCCTGAGAGCTATTTTGGCTTTTTCCTCTATTTCTTCTATTCTTCTACTTCCCTGTCGGGGAATCGTCGTGATTGCTTTTCGTCAGCATTTTTGTATCGCAGCAGCAAAATATGTAAGGATGTTCGTCGTTGGCGTTTCTCTCAGTTTCCCTCAAATATTAAAAGAGAATATTCTTCTGGTCGCCGGAATTCCCAAGTGGTCCGCCCTTAGCGATACCGCAGCGATACCACATTTTGAGGTTTGAAAACATCATCTTCTTTCTTTTTTTCAGGGTATGTGGGAAAATGCTACTGATCCGATAAATTTTAAAAATAGATTATTTTTTTTCCAATTTATGACCTTGAGCTGACTTTTCTCCTACACGACTAAATTATAATAATGACCTACTGAGTGCCCTCTATTCAGTTTTACAGTGTCCCCATTAATCTACTGCGTTAAAATTTCAAGCAGAATATTTCTTCTAGTTTGTGACCTTCAGTTAAACTTGACCCCTGAGAAGTTATATGATTCTGCTATTAAAACTTTATTATGCCCATGACAGGAATTATCCCCCAAGAGCGCAAGTTGCTGAAATTCAACATAAACCACAATGAACGCTGAAATGCTGTTCCCACCTTATAAATGAGCGTGTGAGCCCGTCGCTCATGGACGTTAGTAGCCGTTTTCTTACTACTCTCCGGATGGAAAAATTCGTCATCTTTGACACCAGACACCATAACAAGCCGGCGGAGGCGGCCATCGAAAGCCCTGGCCCTCCACTGCAGTCTTCATTCTTATAGAGAAACTCCTGGCGTTAAAAAACAAATTACGATGCCACAATCACCTCGGCCACTCAGTACGTCGACCGTGTCCTCCTGGCACAATTCATTCGAAAAAACTCGAAATCACGAGAGCTTGCGGTGGCCAAGATTCACCGACTCCGTGAATTGGATTCCGGGTTCCCTCGGTTTACTTCTGAAAAGCACGCCAAAACATATTCGCCAAAACATGAAGGTAGATGTGCATCTATATAGGAGACCTGAATTTATATGTTGACTGACCTACCCTCGTCTTGCGATTTGAGGACCCTAATAATACCATATACCCAGATACGAAGGACTTTCATAATAATTTGTGCATTTTACCTGAAGTAAAACGCACGCATGTCCTTATATAACAGTTTCCACTCTTAATCTTGTAAAAAAAAAAAGTAACTAACGCTCGCGTGTTCAGTACGATCTTGGTAAAATTTATAATGCAATGGAAGACGCTGACTAAAATATTTTTCAATTTGCAACGTCCTATTGAAGCTTATGATCAATTTCACAAGACTATAAAGTCTATAGTTAAACTGATTCCTTGCTGCTTAGAAAAGAGACACCACTCTGCAACAGCATAAAGCATATCTTGATAAGGGGCGTTAAGTTCATTTCACTTCGCAATAAAGCTCTCTGGAAGAGAAGACCTTAAAAAGGAATTTAATGAAATTTATGTAAGATTTATCTGCAAAACTTCTGCCAATTTAAATTTCAAATTAAAAGTTCATGGGACAGCCCCCGTGTTCTTTCTTACATGGCGTTAAAGATTTACGGTTTTGATTTCTCAAGTTTTTTAAGTAATTTTCTCGAAGACCATATTGACAATTCAGTGCTATTACTTCGATTCCTTAATTCCGGTTACGTAGAAGTAAATAGAAGAGTCTCCCGGTTTGCCAATTAGTTGCAGGGCCGCATGAGGCTAGGAATGCTGGTCACCGCTATTTTGCAAACTTTGCTGTTGTAAAAAAGGGTTTGACTGCTTTCGAAATTTCCCTCTCAATGAAACCTAACAAGTATGGTTTCAATCAGACTGTGTGAGATCTTATCCGTAGTTTCATATGGAATCGATTTCAATTTGTAAACATAGGAGGGTTCTGCTCATCATTCAGCTTTTTGAGTTGTGGTAATTAAGGAAAGTTCATTGGGTGCAACTCGGGTTTTTTTTTTAATGATTTTTTTTTATTCTCACCATTCTTCTCGAAAGCATACCTCTATACTGACAAAACAATCCTTCATATTTGTGGTCATAATCTTCACACCATTATGCGAAAGCTTGATAAGGATCACAGCCTTGTTAATGAGCTAATGTCTAGTAACGCACTATAAATGCCTTTAGATCGATGTAATGCCTATTTATCCCACTAAACATTCTTCGTTGCGTAGGAGATACTTAGATACTTAGATACGCTCGATACTTAGATTTACCTTACGATAATAGTCGTGACAAATGGAAAGCAAGATGCACTTCACCAAAAATATTTCGTATAAGTCGCTTGTTAATTCTGTAAGCAACTGTGTATTAATTGAACCTGTCTAGCACTTTAAACTAAGCGCGTGTGGGCCTTGAGGATAGCTGTCTGTCACCTTTCTTCATTAAGACGTGCATTATTTCGAACCTAAAAAAGTTTAACCAATGGAAGGTAATTCGGTCGTTTCGTTATGTTTGTATGTACTATAAAGCCCCATTTTATTCAGCAGAAACGCGAAAACCCCTCTTTTTTCTGAAATAAACGTATCAACAAAAGTGATGCTTTCTATACTTTGAGGTAAAAATACGTATAACTTATTAACGCATATGATTCGATCTCCTAACAAGTAAGCGTTACTATTAAACGCAAAATGCTTTTCGTTAAAATCGTTCGATCATATCCCCAACAGCAAAGCAGAACTAAGTCCATGAACTTATTTTGAAACGAATTCTGTACCAATTCTGTATCGGAAGCATCAACGGATGACGAGAGTCATATTTTCATCAAATGCGCGCAAAACGAACGGTGATTTGTGGAAACCCGATATCTCTTCGTCAGTCGCCACCACCAGGCAGCGACTTCAGGTTACGTGGGCCTTTCTTCCTTTACTTGATCCTTTCTAAGAGAAACGAAATCAGATTTCAGCGAGATAACAGACGCCACTATCAAAAAGTGCACTCTTCCGGAGACATCCATGCAGATAATGAAAAGAGATTATCGTAGCAGCCAACAGACCCTCTAATAAATAGTTTGTATTTTATGTCTATAGCTGGGTAATCATATTTCTGCCTCTGTGATGTGAATCAACTTACCTTTTACCAGCATGAATGTAGCATGAACTGTGTTCAGATGCGAACGCAAAGACTGTCCAAGAAGACTAAGAAGACTGTCCAAAAGAAAGTACAAAGGCTTCATTAGATGGTCGGATAACCTGCTTTACGCAAAAGATAAAGAAAAATTAGTGTAAAAAAATGTAGTTTATTTTAGAGAAGAATCGTTTTCTCTTAATGAAAAATTTAATAAATTCACTTAATAAAATCGTAATATGTTACATGCTTACTGCGTGGTGGAGTTAAATCAGTTATGCTTGGGCGTGGTATTTAAAGAACTAATTGCTAATATATATATATAGAATTTTTTATTACTACGTTATTCGTTTCATCAAAACGATGTACTATGGAAATTTGCTAGGATTAAAATAGGCCAGATTCAATAGGGTTACAGGCTTTTGGAAAGAAATACGTTTAGTTGCTTTCCCACAGCTCTTCTGTGCAAATGATGGATTGATTAAGCAGTTCATTGGTATGGAAACAGTGCGTATAAAACAACAATTTTAAATACGTAGTAAGATATCCTCGTCTTAATGAGTAAATATTTATTCTGAAAGACACATAACAAAAAAAAGGCGGCGAGGCGGTTAACTCCAGTCAGTTGCTTCAACGGGTCGTACTAAGGGAGGAAACGTCCGCAGCGGCTTTGCTTTTTTCGTATTTAGAAGGACCTTCAACTTGCTGAGCCTATGGCTTGCGGACTTTTTTTGGAATATCCTTTTGACGTCTATTTCTTGGTCCCGCTTGTTAATTATTAACTATCTGGTTGTGTAAAGGTTCTAGCTCAAACTATGTTGGGAAACCGCCATTAGGGGTAGAACTAATGCTCGGATTAATCATTTAATAACAACTTTGCGATTTTAACATTCTGCTGAAGTTTCTCAGGACGCTGCTTTTTACTCCTCACTATACTACTTTCTATAAAATAAAAGGAGTACCAAGCGAAACGAATTTCCCGAAAAAATACTCAAAGACCTCAGCTAACTTATGTTCTTACGGGTGTCACCTTATTTCAGCGGTGTAATCGCTACACACACCTCACACAGTAAAGCTAGTCTCCGCCAAAAAATCCATAATGTACAATACGCCTACATATGCTAATCACCATTCATATTGTATTCCATTCACCTAATTACGCACTTATGAACAGCATATCTGTCTCAATATTATGGCCCATTACTAATGTATATTTAATCTTATTTTTTATTTGACAACCGTTTGGGCACAATTATTCTAGTGCTCAGCATTATATGGAAACAGAATTTTGGATAACATGGGTTGCGAAGTAGAACTGAGGCGACTGGTTATGCCTAGTTAATTCACGCAATATGGACTGTATCTGAATCTTGAAATTTTAAAGCTGGAGATACCTACATTTATGACGTCTATTTTGTTGGCACCTTTGTGATAAGGAGTGCATGCGTTACACTCGTGTCATCATCTCTAAAGCGGCCAAAGCAATCATGGCCATTGACACAAGCATTTGACATCACTGATTCAAAAGCTGAGTATAATCGTCGGGTACGCGTGCGTAGTATCATCAACAAAAACACACACAGACACACGAACACTTCGGTGAATGTGGAAAAATGCTACTTTTATATTCTGTGAAAACTTGACAAGCACTTTCGCTAACTAAGAAGGAAGCTGGTTATATGCAATACAATGCGCCGTAAATGGTTGGACAGCATCGAGCCACTATAATAAATTAAACTTCATATGAAGTGCATTATCAAACTTCAGTGAGTTTCTCGTTCCTTCTAATTAGAAAACATGACTCTGGAACATAATTATTCACTTAGAAATTAGTTTATCTTCTGTTACTCACACAATAATTGAGTGTAGCCATATATAATGACTAAACGATATCACTGCACGTATGTAGCGAGGTACGTATAGGTCTCACATCACAATAATGGGTGTTGGTTGCCGCATTACATCAAAGTTGGAAGAATCGTGGAGAGTTTGAAACAGTTAAATCATTAGTCCTTCAAATTCTAATATTTGGAATTTTTGAATATTATGAACATCTGTTTAGAATCAGTTTATTAACATGCCGAGAAGAGCAGCAATTAACAAAGAATCTTCTCCGTTGTATTGATGGGAAATGCTAAAGCCAAAAAATATAGTCCAACGATAGTTTATAAATGTTATTTTTGTTCTTCTCATTTATAAATTCGTGTATTATTCTCATAAAATGGGCAGCATACAAAATACCAGCTCTTGCCCCAAAAAGCGAACCAATAGATCGGTTACAAAACATGCTGTATAATAAATTTTGCTGAATAATTAGTCTTTCAATTGATCTTCAGTGAAGTTACACGAAAATTCAAGTGACACAGATGCAATCTTTGAAATTAGGTCAATCTAAAGCGAAAATTTTACTTGTGAACATCAAATTGAAACAGTAAATTAAAAGTCGATTAACTGAAGCACGGTTTGCGCCTTCGTTAAAGCTTAAACTCTGTTTGGTACCAGTTAAGAATACCTGCCCTTTTAAGATATCAAAATTTATACGAATGCTATAAAAAGCATTATACCAAAGCCCACACTTCGGTAGTGTAACTTTTGAAGAGTGGAGAGTTCGACTTTTGAGCACGATATGGTACAGATACAGTCATGACGGTAAGTTAGCGCACCGTTTGGAAAGGTTTCGAAGAAGTTAGCAAATATGTAGATCATTTTTCTGTTTTACTAACTGAAATGAAAATTAGTATTCCACACCCCTTTTTAGTATGCGATATAACTTTTTTCAATTAAAAACACGAGCTGCAAATATAAAAAAATCTTATATTGGGTGTGTTAATAGTAAGGCGAATTGTATATTTACTTATATAATTTATAAATGTCCTTAGTTTTTTAAATAGTTTATAGTAGTAATTTAGATTTTTCGGATTGTAATTTTCCTACTGGTGTTTTATTTGCTACGCCAACACTACATGGCATCTTCTACACGAAATCGCGTGTTTTAGCTTAATATTTATCCGTTCAGACTTCTCAAGAAATAAAATAAAACGACAGCCGTCAGAGAGTAGATGTAATATAAAAAGTGAACTAAGAGCTTCGTTTTTAAGCATTTGTAAAATAACTGATAATTGAAGTTTTTTACACGTTTTTATTGGAAAGCTGGCGCTATCCGTCTTTGTTTGGAATACAATTTATGCCGATTAGAATTAATTTAGTATTAATTCATTTCACCCAGTTCTTTAAATAACATTGAAATAGGTGTGCGTGAGAGAGTTCCTGTTGGTCTTAAATGCGTCTATAAATAAATAAGAATTCATCTGGAACAGCGATGAAGGTCACTAAAATTGACAAGAATCCTCGACCAGAGTAGCGTCAGCAGCTCCATCTGAGCGAAAATCTCGACCACAGGAGCGTCCCCTGTGGCTTGGTTGTGCAGTTGTACACAGTCCTAGCGTTTCCGGAGCATTATCAAAACGAAATTATTTAAGAACGGGCATTCTGGAGATTTTGAACGTTGAAAGCGAATGTGCTGCCTGCTAGATAATGTATGCTGTAATATAATAAACATATATTAATGAGGTGATGAATTTCTCACATTTTTAGTTTTTTTGGTACCAACTCATATCTTCCAGTGCAGATTGTCTAGTGTTAAATACAGGATTGAATATGCAACTAAACAAATTATCGCGTAAATCTCTTACCTATAATAGACAAGACAACTTTATGCTAGAACTTATGGCTGTGATAGATTTATTATTGTTCACACTTTGATATTTGGTATGAACATTTGTTATTCATTCTATAATTCTTCACAAACTTAATTTGGCTTTAAGCCTGTATAACAATTCAAATCCACGGAATTTTCCCTAACGTGATCTCATAACTGTAAGATCACGAGCCGTACATGAACAAATGTTTTTTACGTCTTTTCTTGTGTAGAGTATGTGTATGCAGAGTAGACACCTAAGTTTTTTTTTTATGTGTCAGATAGATTTGTTAAATATGGCGTAAATTTGAAAAAGCGTCATCTACATTTTTAAACTGTAATTTATAGAAGTTGACTATTTCTGGACATGCATATGCTCAAATTCATGTTAAAGATCCTACGGTAAATTTATTTTGATTTTTCATTTGAATTTTCGGTGTGTGACACTTTTGGCAGAATCTTAGTATATCGTTCGCTCTCTCACAGTGTCAAGGCGTTTAGACGGGGACCCTGACTGCTGAAATCTATTCCATTAAAGCGGATCAGAATGCAGGCAGTAAGAATCTGTAATTTGCAAATACAGAAGTGAATTATGGCCAACTTAGTTTTCACGATAGCATTATGGTACGTGTGTATCTGAATATAAATATATTATATTAAGTTGTGTGCAGCTTAAGTTTTATGCTTTATTGGATAGGGTATCCGATAAATAATTACGTAATTACGACTTCGACTTGAATGTATATTCGTCCAAATTTCAAAGTGTTTGGTTATCACTCGTATACAAGTTTGATTATACACTTTTTGCGCATAGCTCGAGGCTACCGAGGCGACAAGTTGCAAAGAATAGTAGATAATTGTTGTTGATTAATGTTGTTGTTGATCGTAATTAATTGTTGATGCTATCCAAACTAATATATTAACCCGGTTTTTTTTTCTTTTTACATACTCCATCTAAATTGTAATGCCTCTCTGCCAAATAATAGAGAAATTGGGCTATAAATCTCTTACTTGACAGCATCATCTCTTACTTCTACCGTCGCAACCAGCAGAGTCATGTAAATATGTAATCGATCAAAAGTATACAAGCCAACCTTTCACGTCACATCGTTTCTAACATGATTCAGCAAATGACCATAAACTAAACACGTTGAATAGATTTGCTGGGTATAGCCTTCGCACTCTCGTAAACTACATATATTTTATAGTAATCAGACTTTCGTACAATTCCACATAAAACCACACATAGAGCTAACGCGCTCACCACTCCCTTGATTCAGAACTTAACACTATTCCGTCTACAAAAAAGCACGACACACTTTGTAATGGATATTAGCATACGATTCACGAGGCATCGTTCTATAATAGTAAATATAAAAATAAATAGTAAAATAAATAAAATAGTAAATATAGTAAAATATAAATAAATAGTAGCCTGTAAAACTAGCTGGTTTTTAGGGTTACGTATTAAGGTTAATAAATTCACGCAATGAGCGCAATGAAATTGGAAAACAGTTCTCTAAGTCTAGAAAATGAACAAAACGCCACTCGCATGAACTGAGAACATTATTAATTCTGACAGAAAATCTCTTATAAGTAGGATAATTTCGGGTCCGGTTGATGCCTCTATAATAGATTTCAAGTAGCGTAAGCCTGGCTATGAGAAGATTCTGGTCGACACGGTTGAAAGCTTCGACATATGAAAGGAAACACAGCAAAAGCTATCTTTATTATTCTGATGTAATAAGCCCAGTCATCTTATATTTTATTCAGGTTCGTTTCTGTGAATTTCTCTTCCTTTGTATGAATGCATGCTACTGAAAGTCGAGTAAATCATTGGAATAGCAAGGAATACGTAAATGCGGACCCCGAATAGTTTTCAGTGAAATGAATTTTTGTGTAACAATTTGATAGTTATCAAGTTCACACTTGTGTGCCCGTAGTGGTTCAACTATAGCCAGACGTAGCTTCTTGGAGTATTGGAGCTAGACCATTGGGGACTGTACTGTCCGCAAAGCTGAGCGTTGACTTTTCTAAAGCCTAGTTGACGTTTTGATTGTAACCTCAATGTGCGGACTACGGTCCGAGCTCATCAGTTTTTCAAGATTTCAGGTATATTCTGTTATTTCACTAAAATTAATCACGTATATCCATTACGCGGAGTCTTTAATTGTCTGATGTATCAGCGCTGCGAATGATTGAAACGTTTCATCTCCCAAATAACATCTACCAAAAAATTCCTATCAATGGACACTTAGTATTGTATATTGAAATCGTCAGGAGTCGGAAAAGTTGTAGCCAGTGGCTGCGTGATCCGTTATCTACAAATTATATTAAAACGTTAGTTAACAATACGCTGTGTATAGAGCTGATGTATAAAGAGTTGTTTGTAAGACAGCTACAGGCGACGCGAATGATGGAGCCGTCAAAAATACATCAACAGCAACGACCTATATCGGACAATCGAAAGCAATAAGCGCCACCTTCATTTGAGCCTATCAAAACGGAAATATTGAGTGTATAAATAGACAACTTTCTATTTGTAATTTTAAAAATCAGAAACTTTCCTCTGTTGGAGCAATTTATATTTCATAGAAAAATCGATTTCCAATGCATTCACTTTCCCAAAATTGCGCATTGTTTAAAAATAGGTGTCTAGTATTGTGGTTACCAATCATTAATTCGATTTGCGGGAAACGTTTACCTTATAACGATGCTGGCTGTATAAAAAAGCCTGCTGGTTACCTCCTTGCCTGCGACCGGCTAGGCAAGATGCTACCTTGCCTGGACGCTGCGGCGCTGTGATACGCTGTTAGCGATGCGCTGTGTTTGTCTTGAGGCCGGTCACCTACTCCTTTATCCTGGATAACTTTAAGGATCGACTGCACATTGCGCCACGTCGACGGAGAAAGAAATTGTTGTGCCTTTGTGCCATGAATCAGGAAAAAAGAAACACGACTATACAAACTCTGTAACATAAATATAGACTAAATAAATCAAAATACAATTTTTTTAATACGCCATCTTTAACCTTTGCACTCAATGAGGCTTATCAAATCGAGTAATTTCGATACCCGATGTGTTACTAACGCATACAGCTGAACTTCCTGAGTATAACATATAGAATTCCGACCAAGGTTTGGGTATAGGCGGCAGTAAAGTTAGCTATCCAACGTACTTAAAAACGTTCTAAGTTTATATATATATATATATATATATATACAAGAAGGGGATGCATAGGTATATGGCCAATGTTTTCACCAAGATCGCTAATCGCATCACCACGTGACAGCGTGCCAAAGCAAGTAGTAAACTAGGTTTATCATAAAATTTAATGATAGATGTAGATACACCTCGAAGAAGTGCAAAGTTCGTTGTAACGGAGGTATTTGAGCTAGCGAAGCACTTACGTTGGGATTTAACAAAGCAAAAGATATTTCATAGACAAACTATCTAGTTCTAAAATAATTGTGTTGGAAATTGTTAAAGCATTCTGTATGATTGTAGATGACTTAAATATGTTGAATAAAGAAAGTTACGAATAATAACGCAAAAGATAGGACTACCAGTTTATCAAGTGGCTGCTCTGTGCCAAGCAGCGCAAAAGCCGATCTCCCGTAGTACCGTGTTAATGGTGCCGTGTCCATCAGCCAGTGAGCACAACTGGAAATAACCTAAACGTAATCAAACGTTTAATGAACGTTAAAAAAAGTTTTTACGTAACGTAATATTCTTTGTTAAATTGTTCCATAATTGAGTTATTAAAAAAAAACAGCTCGTATCGTTAGTAAGTGGCATTCGCATGGCAGAATGCGGAAAGATTTCCAGAAAAGTGAAACACGTGAGCACTACAGGCAAGCGCCGGAATTTTTGTACAAAATAAAAATGGTATGCATGCAAAAATGGTAAACATGGTATGCATCCGTACTGTCTGAAAATGGTGACAATTGACAAAGCTAAATCCGGACTGCAGGTGCAGTGAAGTTTTTACATGTCTCTGCTTTTGTTTGTATAGAAAGAAGATTAGTTCATGTTATGAGAATGCAGAAATTCTGTTCTAATTAAAGGCACAGTCTGTGCATCTTTATAACTCTGGGTATAAAAAAGTAATATATGAAATAATTTAGTTTAAAAATGACACCAACTTTTTCCATGAGTTGCCGATTCTCAAGAGCGCTACGTGCGCCCATTCGCTCAAGACAGCGGTAGACGAAGTGCGAACAGGTCCTGCGCACCGACGCGTTCCGATGTGACGCTCCATGGTCTAGTAGGCAAGCTGCCAAACGAGCCGACGCCGTACTCTCGAGGACCGTTTCAAGTGTTCTGAACCACCAATTCAATATAATTACATATCACTAACCTAAATATGACATAATCGCTAGTGCCGAACTGG